>PVIR01003451.1:33927-50014 GCA_004026965.1 Petromus typicus
CAATCCTCCTGCCTCTGCCTCCCGAGTGCTGGGATTACAGGCGTGAGCCACCACGCCCGGCACTGTGGTATGTGGTACTGGTTGCTGCTGGGTGTGGGTCTCCACACCCAGTATTGTTATGTGGTTACTGGGGAATTGAACCCGGGCCCTTGCGCTTGCAAGACAGGCGCCGGAACCACTGAGCTAACTCCCCAGCCCCTCATTTGTTTTTTAAGATACAAGAACTAAAAGCATTTTTGTGTGTGCGTGTGTGTGTGTGTGTGTGTGTGTGTGTGTGTGTGTGTGTTACTCCTATATTCTCAGTTCATTTTATTTTTTGTTTTGAGACAGTCTCACTAAGTCATTAGTTGCCCAGGCTGGCCCTGAACTCACGGTGGCGCTCCTGCCTCAGTCTTCTGAGTGTCGGGATTATAGGCCTGCACCACGATGTCAGGTGATTGTTTTTATTTTTAAGAACAGCATCCTCTTCTTCCTTCTTCTCATCTCATCTAGAATGTTTATTGCCACTCGGTTTTTTTTTTTTTTTTTCATTACTGGGATTCTTCTGAGGTCCTCCTTGCCCTGCTAGCAGAGATGTTCTTCCACTGTACAGCAGGTCTTGGTGGGAAAGTGCTCAGTGTGCTGGAACCCTGTGTCCCAGGCCTGCATGTGACTCCGGGGCACTCTTACAGGTCATTCCTGTGGGGTGGCCAAGGCCCTAGGGGAGGCGCCACACTTACCTGTACACAGCACCAGGCAACCCACACTCCAGAGCTGGGTGGAGGCACAGGGCAGCACGAGGTGCAGCTAAGGATGGTTTCAGTTTTTTGGAAGGTGAACTTAATGCTGGTTTTCAGTTTGGGAACCCATCTTTATTGCTTGTATCCTCAGTTCCTATAGTTATTCCTTCCTCTGTGTGTGTGTGTGTGTGTGTGTGTGTGTGTTGGGGCATGGATATGGGTTCTAGAAATCTGTTGCTACATCACTCTTCTTGTTTCAGAATCAGACCAATCTTTCTTCCTCCTTTTCCCTGAGCTGTTGTGGGGTTAGGGCATCCATCCTACTTCTGGTTCCTTGGCTTGCTTGTGCTTGTGTCTATCCCTCCTTTTCTTCTCAGGCATCACGTTTGCGTGCCTTCCAGACATCAGTTCCCATTTCCACCTGTCAGGCTTCAGGGATGACACTGGTATTTGGGAGCTCTAGTTTGATGAGGTTGGATTTGGAGAAGGAGGAAAGTACTGAAGCTGAAGGACCAAGAGTATTGAACATTGGGGAATCACTTGTCGGGGTACACTCACAGTATGTAAAACCCTGTGTCCCAGAGTCATTTGTGGTGGCAGCTGAAAGAGTGAGAAACCACCAGCAGTGAGGCTGTAGGTACAGGAACACAATGCTCATGGTTTCACAGGGTTCAGTCCATGGCAGGCTCCAAGGAGGAACACCATGGAGAAGGGTGAGGTGGAGCAGAGCTGCCACTTCATGGCAGCCAGGAATCACAGAAGGGAAAGAGATTCCATTTGTGCAAGGATGTGATAAGTAGAAGAGAAGAGATTCTCACGGTCAATAGCTTTACCGTGTATTATGACTGTTTATTAGTGCAGAGGACCAAGGGTTTTGATAGCATCAGCTTGCTCCCCCAAGCTCTAAAGTCCCCATTCCGTGGTTCTGATGGAAGCTTCCCGAAGCCCATGCAGCACAGGCTTTCTCACTTTCATCTGTAGAAGATCTTCCATGGAATGAGGTTACTCTATCAATTCTTCTCATAGAGCAAAGCCCTATACATAGGACCGAAAAGAGATGCTGTAAGTGGCTGAGGATTTAGCTCAGTGGTTCTGGGTGCCTGCCTTGCAAGAGAAAGGTCATGAATTCAATCCCTGGTACCAATGAAAGAGAAATGCTATGAATATATGAGTTCCATATATCTCATAATGCTTTTTGCTTTTACTTCTGCTATATGAGAGTCTTTGGCTGGCATAAGAAATAACTCAAGTGGAAAAGTAAACTGTATTTCCTGCTTTGGGTTTGTAGACTGACAGACCCTCCTGCAAGTTCAGCCTGAATTCAGACTTGACTCCAGAGCTAATGGAGGGAGGCGAGTTTGCCTGTAAACTGTAAAGTCTTTTTCCAAGTTGATGCAACTTTTTACTTTTATAAATTGTATTTGTCTCCAGACTGATGCACATAATACAATGTTTTGTTTTCTTTCCGGTATCAGAGATCAAACTCAAGACCTTGCGCTTGCAAGGGAGGAACCAGAATGACTAAGCTAAATCCCCAGCCCTGTATGGTCTTGAAAACCCAAGAAATGGTTCTAAATATTGGCCCAGGGGAGCAATGTGCCATTCTTATTATTTGTCCTGAGCTCACTTTCAGCTTGCTTACGAGATTAAATAGGAACTGACCTGTGAGCCCAACGTCACTTAACCCACCAGCACAGCCCCAACTGCTGGATACTTAACAATCAGGATGGAAACGGAGGTCTCGGAGCAGCTTTCCAGGGAAACCATTAACTTCACCTGTGGACCAGGGCGCCAAGCCTCACAGGTCCCTTTGGTGCTGGGGGATTGAATGTAGGATCTCATGACTCCCAGGCAGGAGCACCGAGCCACATCCTCAGCCCTGTACAGCTGGTTTTTTCTTTTTAGACAATGTTTTACTCTGTATTTCAGGCTAGCCTCAAATTCACAGTGATTTTCCTGCCTCAGCCTCCTAAGTGCTGGGATTACAGGCATGTGTCACCACGCCTGGACCTCACTGGCTTTAACCAATTTAAATCATCTGCTTTCAGCCTTTAGCAATTAGATACAGCAAACAGGCAGACAGTGAGCAAGTACTGATAACCGAAGACTGACAAATGAAACAACGGAAATCATAAAAGGCAGACAGGAAGCTTCCAGTTCATCACAGAAAAAGACCAATAGTTTTATATATCAGATACAAAAAGATAGGAACTGTCTTTCTTTCTCTGTTTTCACTTTCATTTATTTCTTTATTTTTGAGACAGGGTTTTGCTTTGTAGTTCAGGCTGGTCCTGAGCTCACTATGTAGTCCAGGCCAGCCTCAAACTTACAGCAATCCTCCTGCCCCTGCCTCCTGAGTGTTGGGATTACAGGTGTGAGTCACCACGCCCGGCGTTGTGGTGTGTGGTTACTAGGAATTGAACCTAGGCCCTTACATTTGCAAGTCAGGTGCCAGAACCACTGAGCTAAATCCCTGGCCCACTTTTATCATTTTTTTGTGGCAGGAACACACCACGAGATATAACTCATAACAATTTTTTATATACAATGCTTTTTCTTTATATTTTTAACCCTTCCTCCATCAGCTGATTACAATTTGTTTTTAAATTCTGAAACAAAAATCATGTATTTTTAAAAGCAATACAATTCCTACACTTATAATATTTCTAATTACAGGAAACCTTTGGATACACCTCCTACGGAACATGTAAAGCATGTTTTACATTTTGGTTTACTTCTGAAATTATGCTTTTAAAATTCAAACATCATGGTTCACAGCCATTTAAAAATTTACAGTGAAGACTTTCACTTATCTTGATCTTTTGAGTTTTCATGTTTGTCCACCACCAGTGAAGTGTATGTGGCAACCAGCCGTCTTGTACTGTGGATCACCAGGATTTCCCAGTCACATTTTCAGTCTACACCACCGAACCTGACATCTTCTCCTTATAACACACACGTTAACACTTCATTTTCTTTGGAAGAAATTAAATCAGATTTCATTATTGAAACTGGGATCAGTAATTTAGTCAGGAAGCCAAGGAAATCAGTGCTCAGACATGGAAAAATTTCTACACTAGATTATTACGATTTGGTCCTTAAAGGGGACAAATCTATCCGAACCTTGGCTTTCCAGGTTGACTCACCCCTCATTCTGAACAGCCAAGGTTTTACAAGCTATTAAAAAAACTCTGGGAAAGGAGGCCAACTCTGTACGTGGTTTGATTTTATGAAGAACAGCGAGCTCATCTACATTATTTTCACACTCACAGAGTCTGTGTGCAATGTCCTGAGACACATGTGCCTGCAGCGGCCCCAGGGGCTTGTGACTTCGAAGCCCTCCACCTGCCCCAAGCGACTTGCTTCTCACAACCAGCGTGCGCTGCCACTTCTGAGGTCGGGTAAGCAAGGTCTGTCACTGTGGTTGCTCGCTCTAGGGGCCCTGCGAAGGACTGACATTTCCAGCCACGGCTCAGCCAGGCCTAGAAGCTCACCAGAGCCATACAGCAGGCCCCACGGATCCGGGGCCAGGCGATTCTGGTGACACAGGACTGCACCTCCTCGGCAGACTGCCAGCGGGCAGCCAGGTTAGCCAAGCCTGTGTTCCTGTTGACTCGGCTGGGCCCACACAGTGACAGGGTAATCAGGTCATCTTAAACTCCTCAGCTGTGTCTGGGAAGCCCAGGGACCAGGAAGGACATTCACACCCCAGGGACTGGGTGGCAGACACTCTCCAAGGCCACCATTCAGTGTGCGAGGCCGAGTGACGGGTAACTGACACACTACACTGTGCACTTCTGCAGTTTATGAATGGGGACGCTGAGGAGCCCTTCACAGGGAAACCTGTACGTGTGTCTTTAAATTTTAACACAAACAGGTTATTTGGAAAACTTCCCTTATGCCTAAGAGATGTGTGTGTGAAGAAGCATAATACCTGAACCTTTCGGATACTTTCAGCAGCAAAAGAAGCCCTGTGTCTATGCACGGTGAAGTGAGGAGGCGGCTATGGTGACATTTTTTTTTTTTTTAGGTTTTTGGAGACAGGGTCTCGCTTTGTGGTTCAGGCTGGCCCTGAGCTCAGCCTCAAACTCACATACAGCAATCCTCCTGCCTCTGCCTCCCGAGTGCTGGGATGACAGGCGTGAGCCACTACGCCCGGCACTGTGGTATGTGGTACTGGTTGCTGCTGGGGTGGGTCTCTACACCCAGTATGGTATGTGGTTACCGGGGATCGAACCGGGTCCTTGCGCTTGCGAGACAGGCATCGGAACCACTGAGCTAACTCCCCGGCCCTATGGTGACATTTTAACAACTAATGATTCTATCTTCCAGATAGATGGATACTTAGTGATTTTTTTTTTTTCAGTACTAGGGATCAAACTCAGGTCCTTGTGCTTCCAAAGTAAGTGAGGTATCACCTGAACTAAATCCCTGGCCCTATTATTTAGAGTTCTTTCAATTTTTTTTTTCCCAATTAGAAAAAACTTACAGAAAAATCAAAAAGGTCAATAATTTTTCTATTGGTACACATTTGTCACACATCTTGACCACACTCATTATAAGGACTTTGTGCCTGTATACAATATATTTTCGTTCTTTTTTTTCCCCCATTCCCCTTCTCTCCCTTCAGTCCTTCTCCCCTCCCCATTTACCAAAGCTTTGTTTGCACCTTTCCTTCTATTCTCTTATTTCTTTTTCCTTCCTTCTCTCCCCTTTGTGTCTGCCCCCATTTGGACACGTTCTTCCTTCTCCCCAGTACCTATCTTCCATTTTGCTCCTTACTCACCCTTTGGTTTCTCACATCAGAGAAATGAAGCCATATTTAACTTTGTATGATGAAGCCATATTTAACTTTGTGTGCCTGATTCACTTCAGTGAAGATTATGCTCTTGAGGTGCATTCATTTTCCTACATGATTCAAGCTTACCCTTCTTTATGACGGAGTAGTCCTCCCCTGTACATACACACCACATTCTTCATCCATCCCTCTGATGGTGGGCCTACGCAGCATTTCCAAGATTTAGCTATTATAAGTTGTGCTGCTGTAAACATGGGTGTGTATGTATCACTGTGGTATGATGCTTTTAATTCTTTTGGGAAGCTATTTAGAAGAGGAACAGCTAAGTCAAATGGAACCTCTAATATTGTCTTTTTGAGAAATCTCCACACTGATTTCCATTTTAGTTGCATCAATTAACATTCTCACTAATGATGGAGATGGGTTCCTTTCCCCCACAGCCTTGACAACATTTGCTATTAGCTGATTTCTTGATGATGACCATTTGTTCTGGAGTGAGATAGATGCTTTTTTAATTTGCATTTCTCAAATGATCAGTGATGTTGAACATTTTTTCATATATCTATTTGCTGTTGGTACTCCTTCATCCAAGTTCAGTGTTCATTTTTGGACTGGGTCTTTAAATTTAGGAGTCTGATTTTTTTTTTTTGAGTTCTTTATATATTGTAGGTGTTAGTCCTTTGAGGAGTGGCTGGTAAAAATTTTTCCCATTTTGTGGGCTCTGTTGATGGTTTCTCGAGGAGACAAAATTTTCACACAACAAAACTACTGATCTCCCAAAGCTCACTGGAGTATTTATTAGAAATGTACCATTTGTGGGGCCAGGGATATAGCTCATGGTTCCGGCGCCTGTCTTGCAAGCGCAAGGACCCGGGTTCGATCCCCGGTAACCACATAACAAAACTGGGTGTGGAGATTCACCCCAGCGGCAACCAGTACCACATACCAGTGCCGGGCGTGGTGGCTCACGCCTGTAATCCCAGCACTTGGGAGGCAGAGGCAGGAGGATTGCTGTGATGTGAGTTGGAGGCTGAGCTCAGGGCCAGCCTGAACCACAAAAGCGAGACCCTGTCTCAAAAAACCTTAAAAAAAAAAAAAAAAGAAAAGAAATGTACCATTTGTGAATGTGAAGCTAAGGATTAAACTCAGGTAAGCAACCTGCTCTGTAAGGCTGGAAGTGAGGACATCATGCCTTGTGGCCCACATGGTCTGTGTCCAACCTATTCAACTCCACTGTCATAGGGCAAAAGTAGCCCATATGTGATATGCAAACACAGAATATACTGTGTTCTAATAAAAATTTATTTATAGAAACAGGTGCGGTATTGGGTGTGGTGGCTCACATCTGTAATCCCAGCACTTGGAAGGCAGAGGCAACAGTATTGCTGTGAGTTCAAAGCCAGCCTAGGGTACCTAGTGTGTTCAGGGCCAGCCTGAACTAGAAAACAAGACCCTGTCTCAAATAACTAAAAAGAAACAGGTAATATGCCAGATTTGGTCTGAAGGCTATGATTTGCTAGACCCTGATGTAATTAAAACAATTCCTTCAAAATAAGACAAATCTAATCACTCTCCAGAGATACGGACAAATGACCAAACTATGTACTAAGCACTATGTTAGACACTCTGAACTAAGCACTGCTTTTGCTCATAGTTTTCTTCAAAGTGCATTTCTAATTCCAAAGAGTAACGATTAACCTTACTATCACAGGTTATAAATGTAAAGACAAATCTAGTTTACTGCTTCTCCCCTTTCTGTAAACTTACAACTCAAATCTAATCCTTTCTTCTCTCTCTCCTTCCTCCTTTCCTCCTTCCCTTTCTCCTTTCTCTCTCCCTCTGCCTTCCCAGTTCTATTCAAGTGCACAGAATTGGATTAATCATAATTCTTAGTTTCTGACAGACTTTCATTATTGGTCCATGTTTCATTTAGTAATGGAACTCATTATTTTTAATAGCATAACGAGCTTTCCCCTTGAGGAATCAGGACTTGATACTTTCACATGCAAGGAAAACACCACTCCAGCCAGATATGATTACACAGGAAGGAATCCGGATTTTGAAACTTTCTTCCTTAATCCCAATGGGTTTTTGTGGCTCACTAGAGACTTATTATCTCTCAACACAAATATTAAAAGCTGCTGATAACTATTTTGTAAACATGTATGCTTATATATCCCCATTTGTCTTAAAATAGTTTGGCCACTTCGCAAATCTCAGCCTGGGTTCTTAGAAAGTTCAACAGTCCTGCCCTGCCTAGAAACAACAATGTTAGTAACACTTTCTCCATGGAGAAGAAAAACTAACCTGCTCAGATGTGTGATATTCTATCCAAGAAAAATTTAAAAGAAAGACCTACGAATGGCCAACAGTTATAGATTTTTTTAAGTGGTCAACATTGATAATCATTAAGAAAATGCAAATCAGATCATAGGAGGGAGAGGGAGAGAGGGGTGAGGAATGGGAAATAAAAAGAAGATTTGCAAGACACATGGAGTCACTCCCTATGAGAAGGGCATTATGCAGTACACATGTACTAATAAAATATTTAAAAATTAAAAAGAACCAAAAACAACAACAAAATACCATCACCTCACTCCAGTAAGAATGGATCTTATCACAAGGACTGTAAAGACAAGGGCTGGAGAGGACAGAGAAAAGAAAGCCTTTGCACACTGCTCACAGGGATGTCATTAATCCAGCCAGCATGAAGAAGCCTCAAAAATTTAAAAAGAGAACTACCACCGGAGCCAGCAACCCCACTACTGGGATCCAAAGAAAACAAACGCGGTGTGTTGAACAGACATCCGCACTCTCAGGGTTTATGCGGCACAGCTAACAACAGCCAGTAAATGAAAGCAACAGATGGATGAATAGGGAAAATGCTGGAATACTATTCACTCCCAAAAAAGGATAAAATTTTGCCAGATGGAACTGCAGATCTTTATGTTAAGTGAAGTAAGCCAAGTTCGGCAAGGGTATGCTTCTCTGGAATCTAAAACTTGATCGCATACAAAGTGAGAGGGTAAAGTGGTCACCAGAGGCCGAGGGGTCACAGGGAGGAAGTGATTGCAGGGAATGATCACTGTACTAAACTACAGCTCTGGTGAGCAGGGAACAATAACCACGGAGAATCCCAATGTACAGGACAGTTCAGAAAGCTAAAGAGGAGGAAGTGGTGTGGAGGGTCGTCTCAAGTATCCTACTGTGCCTGCCTAGCCAGAGGAGAGAGCAGAAGGTGCCCTACTTTTAGACCTCCAGGATGCCACAGCCATTTCTCTCCAGATGGGCAGGGGGGTCGCCTCCTCAAGAGTCAGCCCGGACGCAGGAGGATGGTGTCTGTGACCCAGGAGAACTAAAATCGCTGCAGATACTGGCTGGTGACACAGAACCTGAGACTGGGCTGGAGTAAAGCCCAGCAGCACAGAGCACATTCAGGGAGGCAGAGGGGAAAGGGCAGGAAGCACAGAACACCAGCTGGAACATCCAGGCAGGAGGAGGGGCGGCCTGCAGGAGGCTCTGCGGTGGGAGGGCTGAGGCCGGGAGATGCCGTGGAGAACAGTGGAACGCCGGGCACCCTAATTCTCTCCTCAGCAGACTATATGCACCCTTCCCGATCTGCCAGGAGGCACTCGGGGCTTCCAGGGGGATGGGCTGGCAAGGGCAGAGCCTGGGCCACCTAGCACCTGTGAGCTCTGGTGCCCTAATTCCAGGCAGAGATGGGATTATAGTTACAGTCCAGTCCCCGCCACTGGGTGACCTGCCCAGGTACTTGTCTGTCAACAGCTCCAAACTGGTGGCTTCATTTACATGGACAGAGGTGGGGATGAACCTAGGATGTACAGTCCTCCTGTAATCAGGCACATCCAGTAACAGAAGTCCGGAGTAAATAATGCTCTGTGTGGCCTAAATGTGTGCGTAAATTTGGTGCCACTCACCACTTTGCCTCTGTAGTGTTTCACCTTGTTTGCTCCGGTTTTCCTGCAGCAAGCATGGTGTCGTGGGTTTTCTTCTCACTCCTGCACAGGATTCAATCCCCTATATCTTCTTTCAGCTTCCATTTACATTTCCCTCTCTCTCCTTTCTTTCTCTCCCCTCTTATACCTTCTTAAATCGTTCCCCTTTGTCTTTCTTGCATATAAATATTATCATTAAAGCCTGTTTTTTTGTTTGTTCGTTTCTGTTTTCCCCCTAGCCTACCCTAAATTATAACTCTTTTCTTGGGTTAATGAAATGCTTGAGAACCCTTTAAACAAGTTTTAAATTATATGTTGATAAAAGGTTGGTTATCTAGATGTTATGCTACAGACAGTCTTTCTTCCTCACAAAGCGTCATAGGGATTGAAATGGGTCCTCTGAAGGGGTTGAATGGGAGCTTTGACACTGAAACACACTCACAGCAAGGGTGCATTACAAAGAGAAATCCACTTACCTAAACCTCTTCACACAATAGTGGTAGACATACTCACAAGGACTGATCTGGAAACTTTAACACAAAACAGAAGAATCATAAGAACACGGGGGAACAAGATATTCCTAAAAGTTTATAACAGCCTGTCCCAAACTATCCCACAGAATATTGAAATGGATGAAATTCCAAATACTTTTTAAAAAACTGATAGTTCAAATGATCAGTGAGATAAAAGATTCAAATAAGGAGCTACACGAATTAGGCAAAACAATACATTGAATGAAATACTACTTCAATAAAGAGAGAGATTCTGAAAAACAACTAAACAGAAATGCTGGAAATGAAATCTTCAATTAGTCAAAAACTCAAATGAAAGTCTCAGCAGTAGGCAAGATGAATCAACAGAGAAAAATATTAAGATTTGAAGACAAGGTGGATACACCAGAACATTCAAATAGTACTAACTTCCAACCTAGATTATTATAATTAGCAAGGCTAGCCTTCAAAATTGAACAAGAAATAAAGATCTTCCAAAATGAAGAAAAACTAGAGAAACTGAAGGCCACTGAGGGAGCACTGTAGAAAATATTTAAGTGGAATATTAAATACTGCTTGCACACAATGAAAGGAAAGAGAAAAACTTCACTGAGAATATATATGAATAAATATCAGAAATAAGTCAATACTAGAATAACCACAAAATGAAAGAAATTACTATATACTTCTTTTTTTTTTTTTTTTGAGACAGAATCTTACTTTGTAGTTCAGGCTGGTCCCAAACTCACTATGTAGCCCAGGCAAGCCTTGAAACACACAGCAATCCTCCTGCCTCTGCCTCCTGAGCGCTGGGCTTACAGGCCTGAGTCACCACACCTGGCATTGTGGTATGTGGTTACTAGGGATCAAACTCAGGACCTTGCACTTGCCAGGCAGATGCCAGAACCACTGAGCCAAGTTCCCAGCGCACTATATACTTTGTTTTTTAATTGAAATCTTTATTGGTGCATTACATATACACATCATGATTGCATTCAACAATGAGAATTTGTACCAGTATATGACACAACTTAATTCTCATTATTTCACATAGCCCTACCCACCCTACCACCTCACCCCCTATATATATAAACTTTGTTTCCTTTCTTTTTTGTTATAATCTCATTATTTTCCCCCTTCACCCCATTTCACTTCGAGTATTTTCTATTTTACAATATATAACATACAATTCTAGAACTCATTTACATCTTTATTTTCTCATACCAGAGAAAAGATATTTACACATCTGTGACCTATTTATTTCACTTATGAGGATGTCCTCAAGGTTTAATCATTTAAGTGTAAATGATTCAAACTTATCATTTTTATGGCAGAGTAATACTCCATTGTGTAGAAGAATCACAGCTTTTTTACCCAGTCTCCAGTTGACGGACATTTGGGTTGTTTCCTAGATTTAGCAAAAGATTCATATCACAGTGACATATGTGCACTCACCATGTACTTTTAATAATAATATTTAGTATAAATGGTCTTAATTCTCAAAAAAAAAAAAGACTGGCAAATTGCAGCAAAACACAAGACCCATTAACATATTGCCTGACAGAAACGTCCCTCGGGGAAAGCTGAAGACAGCTGGACTGAAGAAATACACCTCCCCTGCAAATCCGTACTCAGGCTGACAGTGGGAAGTGGAACATGATTAAAAAAATGATACTTTTGTGAGATGAAGCCAAAAGCAAGTAAAAATAACTATACTATGACAAGTGGACTTCAACATTACTCAGAAGAGACAAAAGCCATTAAGTATTGCCAAAGGGAACAACTCACTAAGTTAACAATTATAAATATATATGCGCCAAACATCAGTACACCTAACTGCATAAAGCAAACTCTTATATACTGCTATGGTTTCTGTTTGGATGCCCCCCAAAGTCTCATATGGTTTTTGGTTGGGCTCTTTCAGAAGTGACTGAATCTAGAGTATGTAAGGTATAACTGATTCAGGGTACAAACTTAGGATCAAGGGCCCCAGGATTAAGGATGTGAATGCCACCCGCCAACGTAGTCTGAATAAGATAAAAGGGGGAGAAATACAGTGTTAAATTCTCCCTTGTTGCTTTTTCTGTCTTCCACTACCACACAAAATGCCAGAGAGAAGGCCAGGTATGGTGGTACATATCTGTAATCCTAGCACTCAGGAAGCTGAGGCAGCAGGATTGCCACGAGTTTGAGGCCAGCCTGGATTATCATGGTCAGAAACATTTCAAATAATGAACCTAACAATTCACTGGAAGAAGCTAGAAAAGAACCAGAACCAAAATTAATAGAAATAACAAAGATCAAAGGATTAATGTGAGAACTTTTTTTGAAAACTTTTTTTATAAAGACACAAAAGCTCAATGAAGCAAATATTTAAAAGAAGATAACCCAAACTGAGAAAACTTTTTATGTAGACTAGTCAAGGAAAAGAGCAAACCTAAGAGGGACCGAGATGAACAAGGAGACATTACAACAGGTACCACAGAAACACAAACGATCATTAAGGACTATAATGAACAATTATATATATAAAAAATTAGGAAACCAAGAAGACATCTGAAAATTTTTAGGCACATAAAACCTACCAAAATTGAATTATGCCGACACAGATAACCTGAACAGATCAGCAATAGGATCAAATGAGTAATGAAATGTCTCTGAAACAAAGCTCAGGACTAGACAGCTTTACTAACGAATTTTACTAAACTTAAGGAAGAACTACAGTAATCTCAAAATATTCCAAAGCACCAAAAGGGACATCTCCCAAATTTATTCTACATGGTCAGTATTATTCTTATATCAAAACCAAAGCTATAGTAACAACAAATAAACAGAAGTACAGACTAGTATCTCTGGTGAACATAAAAGCAAAATCTCCACAAAAATACTAGTAAACTGAACTCAACAGCATAAAAACACTATGTACCATGATCAAGTGAAATTTATCCTCAACATACATAAACTGACAAACACCTACCATTTTATCAACAAAACAAAGCCTAAAATCCATATGGTCATCTCAGCAGATTCAGAAAAAGTATATCATAAAATTCAACATCTCTTCAGATAAAAACACTAAAATATTTTGGTAGAGAGGAAGTATACCTAAACATTGTAAGGCCCTGTATAACCAACCACTGCCTTCATCATACTGAATGAAGAAAAAGCAGAGATTGTTTCCTCTATGGTCAGGAACAAGACAAAAATGTCCTATTTCATTACTCTTTTCAGTGTATTGTAGAAAGTTAGCTGGGACATAGACAAGTGAAAAAATAAACAGCATACAAATAGGAAAGGAATTCATCAAATGATTCCCCTTTGGAGATGGTATGATTTTACATAGAGAAAAAAACATCAAGAGGCTAACAAAAAGTTTTCAAAACTAATAAATGTATTAAGATCATAGGACACAAAGTCAACACACAAACATCAGTATCTTTTTTTGTACAATAACAAAATTGTTGAGAAAGAAAGCCCATTCACAACAGCTACCCAAAATATTAGATATATGAAGTAACAGTATGGGAAGCGGTAAACATGTACATAAACAAGAATATAACATAAAATAATAATGATAATGTCTAAAAATGAGTTTAAAAAGACTTTATTCAACAGTAATAGCACAAATATTAAAAGTGTAGTTAAAGTGTTTGGGGATTTAAAATGGAGTAACAGTTTAAGTAGAGTTTGGAGAGTAATATTTTAAGGATAACTTGTTTACTTTAACTTTTATTGCTTTAACAAAAATATTTGTAGCTTCTAAAATATTAATAGGTGAGGATAGAATTTTCAAAATTAGGCAAAAATAAGGCAGTAAGGGTCGGGGATTTAGCTCAGTGGCTCCGGCACCTGCCTTGCAAGTGTAAGGGCCCAGGTTCGATCCCCGGTCAACCACATACAATACTGGGCATGGAGACTCAAGCCCAGCAGCAACCAGTAAGTACCACATACCACAGAGCCGGGTGTGGTGGCTCACACCTGTAATCCCATGACTCGGAAGGCAGAGACAGGAGGATTGCTGTGATGTGAGTTTGAGGCTGAGCTCAGGGCCAGCTTGAACTACAAAGCAAGACCTTGTCTCAAAAAAAAAAAAAAAAAAAGCCACAATAAGTATAAAAATGGGAAAAAGAAAAAACTTGAAAACAGGTTTTTTTTATTTTAATTTATTGGGATTATATCAGGTGTATAATCCCAAGCAGTGTATAATTACTAAAAAAAAAAAAACCTGTTATACTCTTAAGAAATTTAAATTTATAGAACAGAAGAAGATATAGTAGGAAAATTAAGACCTAAGGACAACTGGAGAAATTTTATTAGTACCAAATAAAATAGTTTATAAAATACAGCTGTAAAATTTAGCAAAAACCGGGCTGGGGATTTAGCTCAGTGGTTCCTGCACCTGCCTTGCAAGTGCAAGGCCCTGGGTTCAATCCCCAGTAACCACATACCACAATGTCAGTTGTGGTGACTCATGCCTATAGTCTCAGCACTCAGGAGGCAGAGGCAGGAGGGTTGCTGAATTCGAGGCTGAGTTCAAGACCAGCCTGAACTTACAAAGCGAGACCCTGTCTCAAAAGTTAAAAAAAAAAAATTAGCAAAAACCAAGTAAATAAAACACAGGACTCCTAACTAAATTTAAATTTAACTCAAATAATAATTTTTGCAATATTTGGAACACATAAATCCTAAAAGTCATTTATTGTTTATATGTAACATATTTAATTGAGCATCCTGCATTTTATCTGATAACCCTATATGTTTCAGTGATGAAAAAGGTTTCATCATGATGAAATATTCCATTAGCTAGGAAATAAAAATGATTCTAACCAATAAAACTCTCAATGAAATGGCCTAAAAGGAAAGCAAAAGGAGAAACACATCAGGGAGAATGGATAAATTTACCCACTAAGTGGGAAATTTTAATACAGCTCTTTCAGTTATTTATAGATCAAAGAAACAAAATATTAGTGCATATTAAGAATTATATCAATATCAAGCTTGATTTTGGAGATGAAATAAAGCTAAGCCCCAAATATGTAGTGAATACTCATTCTTTTTAAACACATATGTGAAAACTAGATCCTGTGTTAGACCATTCAATAAACTTCAACATTTTAAAGTCATTCAAGTGATATTCTCTGACCATATTATAATGAAGATAGAAATGAGTAAAAAAATATAATTTAAACAATCCTTATAAACACATTTCATATAAATTATTTATGAACAAAATAAAGCCAAGTGCATAATTAGAAATACTTGGCTCAAAACAGTAAGGTTTTTTTTGTTTTTTTGTTTTGTTTTTTGAGACAGGGTCTCCCTTTGTATTTCAGGCTGGCCCTGAGCTCAGCCTCAAACTCACATCACAGCAATCCTCCTGCCTCTGCCCCCCGAGTGCTGGGATTATAGGCGTGAGCCACCATGCCCGGCATTGTGTGGTATGTGGTGCTGACTGCTGCTGGGCATGAGTCTCCACGACCAGAATTGTACGTGGTTCCCGGGGAATCGAACCCAGGCCCTTGCGCTTGCAAGACAGGTGCCGGAACCACTCAGCTAACTCCCTGGCCCCAATAGTAAGATATTTTAAAAGTTGTACAGTGATATCAGAATTTTTAAAATAATTCTTAATACTACCATCAGGGAAGGAGATCCTTAGTAATTCCTGTCTGGGTGAACTTTGAAATCATTTTACCATTGTTTACTACCACTTCTGTTCCTTCCAAATGCCATTAGATCATTAGAATTGAATCTAAATAATGGGCTTATATACAAAAAACTAAGATGTTTATACCACTGGATCTTCACATTTTCAAATATAATTTTAATTTTCCATTTAACTAAAATTTGTGAGTCTTATATATAAACCATACTCTTTTCAGGATACCCTAACCTAGGCAATTTAGAGACTTAGTGACACCCTATCTCAAAATACAAAAGGATTGGTAATGGAGCTCAGTACAAAGGCCCTAGTTCAATCCCCAGCAGTACCACCGTTCTAACAAAGGGAAAGAGACAGGATTTGGACTCCTAAAATGGTGATCAAGGGCCGAGGAGTTAGCTCAGTGGTTCCGGCGCCTGTCTTGC
Organism: Petromus typicus; assembly: GCA_004026965.1. Classification (NCBI taxonomy): domain Eukaryota; kingdom Metazoa; phylum Chordata; class Mammalia; order Rodentia; family Petromuridae; genus Petromus; species Petromus typicus. The sequence goes on from PVIR01003451.1 coordinate 49,976, forward strand.
AAGCACAAGGACCCAGGTTGGATCCCCGGTAACCACATA
>PVIR01003451.1:50114-89095 GCA_004026965.1 Petromus typicus
GGCAGAGGCAGGAGGATTGCTGTGATGTGAGTTTGAGGCTGAGCTCAGGGCCAGCCTGAACTACAAAGTGAGACCTTGTCTCAAAAAAAAAAAAAAAAATAGGTGATCAAAAATAATGAATTTATTCTCTTTATAATTATCAAAGGTGTTTTGTTATAGTAATGGAAAGCTAACATAACCTACTAATTTTGAGATATTAACTTTGGTGCTCATGATTAAAATGTGCATGCTCTTTCTTTTTCCAAGTACTGGGGATCAAGAAGATACAAAATGCAAATGGCATAGTCTTTGAAAAAACTTTAGCTAATTTTTAATAAACACATTTTTTTAAAAAATACAAGTAATTTGTGCAATGATGTGGAGGATCTCCAAGACATGGTCAATATATATTTTTTATCATTTGTAATTTTCTTTTGGAGGTCTTTATTTTATAACAGGGTCTTACTACATAGTTCAGGCTGATCTTGAACTCATAATGTAGCCCACGCTGGGCTCGAACTCTCAGCAATTCTCCTGCCTCAGCCCCCAGAGTGCTGGAATTACAGGCTTGTGCTACCACACCCAGTTTATAAGAATCTTAATGCTATTTTAGGAGTTTCATCCTGGTTAGAATGTAGGTCTCAAAGAAGCACTTTTCTCATTAAAACGAGAAACTAACTAGTAAACTGAATTACATATTTTTTCCTCTCTCTCTCTCTCTCTTTCTTTCTTTCTTTGGTACTGGGAATAGAATTCAGGACCTTGCACTCGCCAGGTAGCTAAATCCCCAGCCCCCTTTTCTTTAAAGCAATCAAAGAGTAATGAATGCAAAAAGGTCTCTGTCATGCCTGACCTAAGCATGTCCTTCACAAACAGGAAAAAGCAAACAGGCTGCTTCAGCAAATAACAGGCTATTTCTCAGTGGACAGAAGACAACTTCCCAGCACAGAGAAGTCCAGTGATGATCTACACACCTGCGCTGACTATCCCTGGACTCAACCACAAACACTTCACCCCAGAATCCTTTGCCCCTTCAATGCCTATTTAGGCCTAACTCCTTTCCCAGTTGGCTGCTAACGTCTCTGTCCTGGTCTCGGCCCCTCCACTCAAGGATGAAATCTCTCCCAGCAGCTGCTGCTACTTCTCTCTCCCAATGTCAGCCCATCCACACCTGGATGTAATGAAGTTGGCTTTTCCCAGCCAACTGCTAGAATCTATCCCTGATTGTAGTCCTTTGATTTCAGTTTCTGTTGACTGGAAGAACTTTTCTTCATAAAAAAACCTGTCTCCACAGTGGTTTCACATGTACCACTCATCACGCTCTCAATGAATTAAACTCCAGAGAAAGATGAGTCCTCACTAACAAGGCGAGCTGGGGATCTTTCCACCTTGAAGCAACCACTCAGCCTGGGAACTGGAAGCAGAAAAAGCAAGACAGCCCCGGATGAAAAGATTGTGCTGAGATAAAAAGAAATAAGCCGAAGCTTTGGTGACTGCATGGGCTGCTAGGATGGATTCAAAGCTGGAAGAACCCCCAGAGTCAAAATAAACCCCTTGGCCTGACAGCAGGGGATCCTGCTTGCCAGCTCGTGCAGGGAGAACAGGATTGGGAAGCAGAGAGAAGCCCCAGGGTCCTGCTGCAGCTGTGTTTCAGAGGTGAAGCAGATTTATCTAAACTTCAATCCAACTTCCTCCCGGCTGCGTTTTTCATAAAAGCAAAGGAATTGCCCCTTATCAGCAGTCCACAGGAATCTACAGGAAATCTCTGTGATCTTATTTGAATCCAGGGTGAAATGAAATTCACTGTCTGGCCGCAGCTCAGCTCACAGTGAGATCTATGAGCATCCCAGCTAGTCGAAGGAGGAAAGAACATGTTTTTGCTGGGAAAAATAAAATTAAAACTATTATTTAGTCCATTTGCTACAGGGCCCTTCTACAAAAGGTCCAGTATAAAAAGAAACTTCTCAGACATGTGATGAAGCACATGACCCATAAGGAAGGAAAAATGACAATAAAGACCAATGGATGGAGACTTTAAAATAGTTATGACGACCATTAAAAAATTTAGAAAGATGAGGAGCATGATGGAAGAGATGGAGAATTCTGGTAGAGAAATGGAAATTGAAGAACTGGAAAATAAATGATCAAAAATGAAGAAGACACTAGACAGGCTTAACAGCACACTCGACACTGAATGAGGGGGTGAATGAATTCAAATACAAATTCATGAAAACCTAATCAAAACTGAGGCCCAGACCGAAGATAGCAGGGGGAAGAATCAGTCAATTTGGTATATTATTATCAAGCTTCTAAACATTAAATATACAAGGAAAATTTTATAGCAGAGAAAACAGAAAAAACTATGAAATTCATAAGGAGGGGCCAGGGATTTAGCTCAGTGGTTCTGGTGCCTGCCTGGCAAGCACAAGTCCTGAGTTCGATCCCTGGTAACCACAAACAACAATACCGGGCGTGAGTCACTAGCAATCAGTACCACATACCACAGTGCCAGGCACGGTGGATCACACCTGTCATCCCAGCACTCCGGAGGCAGGAGGATGGCTGTGAGTTCAAGGCTGGCCTGTGCAACAGGGTGAGCTCAGGGCCAGCCTGAACTACAAAGTGAGACCCTGTCTCTAAAAACTAAAAAAGAAGAATATCAGCGGGCTTATGTCAAAAGCAGTAGAAGCCAATAAAATAACAAATGCTGAAAGTAAAAAACAAACAATACAAAAACAAAAAACTTGTCTACCTAGAACTTTAAATACTGCAAAAATATTCTGAAATTATTGAGAAATAAAGATATTTTCAGCTAAAAACAAAACAAAACTAAGAGAATTCATAGCAGCATACCCCTCACTAGTAAGACACACTAAAGGAAGTTCCTGAGGAGGAAAAGCGATTACCTGATAAAAATCTGCATCTTCAAGAAAAGTACAAAGAGACCATTTGTCATCCAGGAGGCATAAAGTCTGGCTTTTTATAGAAAAATTTTGTGGTCCTTGTTCTTAGCATTATAACTGAAAAAAGAAATAAAAGCCAATAGGAGATAAAACTAAGCCCTATAAAAGTTAGTTAATCCAACCAAGGCAGGAAAAGAGAAATAAAAGAACAAAAATGGAGGATCTAAATTAAAAAGTCAGGTGTACATTCTAAGCCAACCAGATGACTCATTACTCCAAACATATGGCTTACTTAGTCCATTTAAAATGCAGAGAGTGCAAAAAGAATGAACAAACAATACCAACAACACATTTTAAACAAAAAGACATGATTGAAATTTATTAAAGGATGAGGAAAATGCAGCATGCGTACGTAGTCACAGGAATTCCGAGCTCTATCTGTATCAGATAAGGTAGAGAATAACGGAGACGAAGAGATACTTCATAGTGATAAAAGTTAATTCTCCAAGAAGATCTAAAAAGGGGGCCGGGGAGTTAGCTCAGTGGTTCCGGCGCCTGTCTTGCAGGCGCAAGGGCCCGGGTTCGATTCCCCGGTAACCACATACCATACTGGGCGTGGAGACTCACGCCCAGCAGCAACCAGTACCACATAGCACAGTGCCGGGCGTGGTGGCTCACGCCTGTAATCCCAGCACTGGGGAGGCAGAGGCAGGAGGATTGTGATGTGAGTTTGAGGCTGAGCTCAGGGCCAGCCTGAACCACAAAGCGAGACCCTGTCTCAAAAAACCTAAAAAAAAAAAAGAAGATTTAAATGAGTGTGCTCCTAATAATATATATTCAAAGTACATGGAGCAAAATTGATAGAAATGGGAGAACAAAGCTACATTCATATAGCCTTTCCCTGAATTTATAAAGCCAAACCAAAAATCAAATAATTAGTAAACTGAACAAAGTCAGGACACAATTTGACCAAACCAGTATTTATGAACATCATATTCGTGAACCAGATAGCAATTTTCAATACATTTCAAAGGACTGAGGCCAGAGTGAATCTGTTCTTTGACCATAAGGGAATTAGAAATCAACAATAACAAGATAACTAAAACAATCTCCAAATATTTTAAGAAGTAAATGGCATTCTTAACAAATCTGGATTTTATCTGTGCTAAGAATGGGGCTACTCAAGAATTTTTACCTGTGGTCTGCAACATTAAATAATCCTACCTTGGATAACTGGATGCACAGGAAAGCAACTCATGGAAGTAAAAAGATAGGAAGAAGTTGATTTTGCTGGTTCAGGGAACCTGAAAAGTCTAGTGTGCATTACAGGCTCTGCCTTCATATGCAAGCCCATGCATTTCAACTGTTGCAGCTTCTTATTGTAAGGCCAGGGAATAACTCAGGCCCTGCTCCCCACACTTCAAATTCCTTATCTGCTACTTTGGTTTTGCACCCTAAGACCTCTTCCCATCTGACTACTCACTCCTTCTGGTTTTCATATTTGCACTTAGGGTGCTTTTCAGCTAGCTCACTTTCCAACTTCAGGACCAGGCCTTGGAAGCGTTTCAGTGCCTGGACTTCTGCCTGCTCTCTGGCTCCCTGCAAGCGCAGAGGAGCGGCGCCCCATTCCCACCTCTACTTTGGAGATAAATGGACGGTTCTGTCCACCTTCTGCCCATCAGGGAAGAAGTCTGGACAGTAGGCTTGATTTCGAGTTTCTTTAGAATACCCACAGAAGCAGCTGGAAATAATGAACTCGGGATATGAGAAAGGGACCAACCGGGAAATACGGAGTGTTAATAATCACCAGACACTGGGGGATGAGTTTGATCAAGAAGACTGTAAGACTAGAGTTCTCAGCCTGATGGGTTTCAGGGATGCGAGTATGCATTGTGGTATGATCGGTGTGAGAAACCTCTCCCAAGAGCCACAGCTCAGCCTGGATGCGTCTGCGGGTGACGGTGACCAAGGTGTGGGCCAGCACAGCAGGGAAGGCTCACTCCGGTTATGGGCATCACCAACCAACAGGCTTGGGGCTTACAAGGAATAAAGGAGGGAAGAAAAAGGGTGAGTGTTGGGGTTTGAACTCCAGTTTTTTTTTTTTTTTTTTTTTTTAGGTTTTTTGAGACAGGGTCTCGCTTTTTGTGGTTCAGGCTGGCCCTGAGCTCAGCCTCAAACTCACATCACAATCCTCCTGCCTCTGCCTCCCGAGTGCTGGGATTACAGGCGTGAGCCACCACACCCGGCACTGTGGTATGTGGTACTGGTTGCTCCATACCCAGTATTGTTATGTGGTTACCGGGGAATCGAACCCGGGCCCTTGTGCTTGCAAGACAGGCGCCGGAACCACTGAGCTAACTCCCCGGCCCTGAACTCCAGTTTTCTTGAGCGGTGTATCCTTTGCCGCGGTCACCTTCCTCCACAGCCTCATGGCAGTTTCTGTGAAGCAAGCTTCTGGGCCTGCAGCATGGACTGGGGCTGCACCCTGGGTCCCTCTGGTTCTGTGTCTTCCATCTTCTTGGGCTGAGCAGCTCCTGGATCCTCCCCGTCTCTAGTGTGAACAGAGTCACTGTGGACTTGCCCGCCCCATCCTGTGAGTTACCTGATGAATTCCTTGCATAACTGTGCACATATTTTCTGTTGATTCTGTTTCTCCCGAGAACCCTAGTTTATGGAGCATTTATGAATCCATAGAAAGTATAAGTAAAATTCTGTGCATGTATGTGTTGATAGTTCTGAGGTTGGGCTCTACAAGTTTCATCAGATTCTTAAATTCAAATTCCTAAGTCCAAAAACGATAAGAATCTATGGAGGGGGAAAAAAAAAAAGAATCTGTGGAGGAGGAGAAGGTTGAGATGTAACCTGGAGAACATCCTTTATTAATACGCGCTGTAATTTGGGGACTGCAGATTACAGGGGGGAAGAGTACACAGAATATGTTAATGTTTCATCTCCAGTCTACCATGTGAGTCACAGAAACCTTGAAACACAAGATTTTGTATTCATGGATTCCCTGGAACTGTATAAAACTAGCAGATTTTTTGTTTTGTTTGTTTTTTTCCCAGTACCACAGACTGAACTTCCAGGCAGGCCAGGGCCACTGAGGCTCAGTGCACAACACCAGCAGTTTTAAGCCTAGATGTTGAGACTGAGATTCTACCTTCTCACTCAAAACATATTTATCCTCCATTCCCACACCACACAAAAAGGAACAAATTCTCCAGTCACATTTTCTCTGAAGCCCACATCTGACAGTCAACAATCCTTTTGAAAGTGTCTCTTTATGAAACCTCATACTCATCAATGCCCGATGTATAAGCATCTGAGTTACTATAGCCCGAGCACAGATAAACACACACACACACACACACACACACACACACACACACACACAGACACACCTCTGAAGATACTACAGCTTTAGACTGAAACAGACCTAACTGATAAAAAAGTACATGAAACTCAACCTCAAAAAATAAGACATTATAATACAGAGCTCAAAACTACAATTATATGTTTTACTATCTGTTCTTTCTCTACGTTATGTCACTTTAAAGTAGTGGGGGGACAGGATTTTCTTCCAGTATATAATTTGAAACCCTTTGAAAATCCACAGTGTGTATGTGTTTTTGTCACAAGGATTCAAACCACAGTATCTTTACCAACTACCACTCAAGAAACCCAAGAATAATCTAGCCAAGCCAAGTTGCATATAAGAAAACGATAATGTCTACTGTCCCAGGAAACCTCAAAACATTACTTACACATGTGTCTTGGTTTGTTACAATCCCTTTCAGATATCAACAAAGGGGAAAGCAACAAAATACCAATTACAAAGAGATTATCAAGGGCCATGAGAGCAGAAGGCCAGGCTTCACTTTTAGCAAAGTGTACTTCACAAAACTTCAATATATATAAAACTTTAAAAGCTTAAGAAGTAGTTTATAAAAGAATATAAACATACTACTAATAATAAGTAGAAATGTTCAATTATGCTAATCAATGAAACCTATTAAAATTAGAAAACTAAAATAAAATCACCAGTCATGCTGGTGGTTAAGTATTTTTTATATTATTCACATATGTAAAGCAAATTTAATATAATATGTGCAAAGATGTTCATCGTAGCACAATCTGTCAAAGAAAAAAATTGAATAAACAACAAAAAATAAAGATGAAATTAATGACAGAATATATACTAGAAAATATATTGTTTGTTCATATATTCATTAATGACTGTGCTTCAGAAAAGATTTAAACCAGGTGATGGTGGTGAACATCTGTAATCTCAGCACTTAGGAAGCTGAGATGGAAGCTCACCACGAGTTTAAGGCCAGCTTGGTCTACATAGTGAGTTCAAGGCCAATCTGAACTGCAGAGTGAGACTTTGTCTCCAAAAACCAAAAACCAAAAAAACAAGGATTTAAGATGGCACCTATGACTATACTTTGCGTAACCATGAATGTTCTATAATATGATAAACAGCAAAATGCAGAGAAAGCGACGAAGACCTCAAAGTACTTTAGTATGGCTGGGGATTTAGTTCAAATAGTACCCCTTCTACTTTGGAAGCACAAGGGCCCAAGTTTAATCCCTGATACCACAAAAATACAAAACAAAACAAAACTCTGGGACGTATTTGAATGGTAACATTATAGACAATTCTTATTCTCTTATCTTTTTAGTTATATGTGTTATATTATAAGCATATATTTTTATAGAAAGTGTATCTTTATAGTAAAATGTATATTATATATAAAAAGTATTAAAAGAGATTACTAAAATAAAACTTTTGTCTTCTCATGATCATTTATAATAAGACAGCTCTTCCTGGGCGGGGGAGTTAGCTCAGTGGTTCCGGCGCCTGTCTTGCAAGCGCAAGGGCCCAGTTCAATTCCCTAGTAACCACATAACAATACTGGGTGTGGAGACCCACACCCAACAGCAACCAGTACCACATACCACAGTGCCGGGCGTGGTGGCTCACGCCTGTAATCTCAGCACTCAGGAGACAGAGGCAGGAGGATTGTGATGTGAGTTGGAGGCTGAGCTCAAGGCCAGCCTGAACCACAAAGCGAGACCCTGTCTCAAAAAAACCTAAAAAAAATAAAAAAATAAGACAGCTCTTCCTATACATACTGTTGTGAATGAACTGAAAAAGGGAAATGGAAAGTGATCCACATGGCAATTAACCTAATCAAACACATCTGTCACAAGTTTGTCAATTAAAAGTATCAAAAGAAGAATAGATAAAGCTTGTGGGAAATGAGGAAAACTGATAAAAATTCAGAGTATTGGAGAAAGCCAAGTCATTTTCATCTTGAAATCCAGTATTCTTTTATTATGATAACATGGTTGTCTTGTTTGAATTCTTGTTTCCAAAAACATACATAGAGAGACAGGAAGCAGGACTGTGGCTCCTGCAGCTGGGGAAGATGGGCATGGGACTCAAAGGTTAATGGCTGTAGAGGGTTAACTTGGGCACATGAGGAAGGTTCTGGTGACAGACTGTATTGACAGGTGCACAACAATGGGAATGTACTTAATGCTGCTCAACTGTACACTTAAAACTTGTTAAAATGGTAAAGGTATAAGGGGTCTGATTCAAGATAGGCCAAACTCACAGGGTACTTATTTAGATCAGCTCATTGGATTTTCAGCACTTCTGAAACAACAGTTGGGAAAGATATGAGCTTAACATATTAAAAGAAAAATGTCAGTTTCATTTTAATAGCATCTCCCTCTCAATCAGAGGGCCAGGGTAGCGTATGTGTTTGATTATTCTTCTCATACACCTAGGGCTGGGCCTTCAGATATAAGGAAAACATGGCTCACCTAAACGAGGCTTTTTCCCCCCTTTATTGAGTCTATTGGTACATCTTAGAGGTACATTATGATCACATTCATCATTCAGAATTTGTACCTGTACATGGGGTATCTTGATTCTCACTTAAATAAGGCCTAAAAGTAAAACAGCTGTTAGATTTAAAGGAAAAAGAAACTAGACATAAAGTCACTACTAGCTCTGGCATATATGCAAATCTGTGGCCCCTGGTATAGAAATAAATCTCTCTAACTGTGAGTACCATTCCTAGAAATTGGGCAAAATACAGAGAGGAATGTCCCCACCGTTCTTGGAAAGAGTTATCCTGACAACAAAGCATTCTACAGAGAGAAGTATTCAACTTAAAATAATTTTTTTTTTAGGTTTTTTTTTGAAACAGGGTTTCGCTTTGTAGTTGAGGCTGGGCCTGAGCTCAGCCTCAAACTCATATCACAGCAGTCCTCCTGCCTCTGCCTCCTGAGTGCTGGGATTACAGGCGTGAGCCACCACGCCCGGCACTTCAATTTAAAATAATTTTTTGATCATAAAAATACAGGATCAAAAGAGTCAGGACCATATCTAATTTTCACAATCACTTTACAAACCTAAATCTCACTTACCCTTCGAGTGTTTTCAAGGATTTTGGGGTCAGGTTTCCCGTAGTTAGGTGGGTTGGCATAGGGGTCATATCCGAGTTTGGCGAGCATAGGCGCGATCACAGCCATGTCTTGGAGCACATCCGGGGGGATCTTCCCGACCCATTTGGACAGAGCACCCACGTTGACCGGCTTGATGACTTGGTCTGTAGACCTCTCTACTCTGAAGACAACATAAACAAATACTAACTTAAAATTTCTTACATGGTGTCAAAAACCTTTTGTAAGTTATTTTCAATCATTTTAAAATTAGAATTGCCTAGATTACAAAGCAGCTGTGAAAGAGGTCACTAGTGAGGTTTAACATCACTTACCAAGCTTTTTAAAAAATAATTTAAATCTGACAATGATTATTGACAAACTCAATTTCTAGAAGAGAAAGGGCCAGCTGATAATATCTGGATAAAGTATGGCAATAGATTAGTTATAACATCCAAAAGAAAAAGAAAAAACACTTAGAAAACCTGTCAAATTACTTGAAATTCATTTAAAGAAATACAATGGATGGACAGGAGGGTAGGTGGGTGGGTGGGTGGATGGAGGAGAAGACAGATATACAGTGAAGCACATATGATAAAATGTTAAGTGAAGAATCTCACTGGCAGATATAACATTTTTGATTCTTCTGTATGTTTGAAAATTTTCATAATAAAGCATTGGAGGGAAAATAGCCAACTATAAATCACTAAAACTGTGAAATACTTACTTGTTCTACTTTTCTGTTTACTACCCAAAGAATCTTATTTTCCATAGAAGCAGCAGAAGTTCTGTTTATAATTTTCTGTGTTACAATACACATTATATGACAAATGCGTTCTACATCTTGGTCTACAAATTTATAGTATTTTAAACCTGTAGCACTTAGACTCACCATATTTGATTAATAAGTAATAACGTAATAAATTTTAGGGCTGGGGATATAGTTCAGTGGCACTGCCACCTTCCTGGCAAGGCCCTGAGTTTGATCCTTGTTATCGGGGAAAAAAAGAAAGGAATATAAATGAAGTAACATCTGGATTTAGATTGGACCTAGATTAGATTTTGGTGAAATGACTATCATATGCAAGAGTGACAGGGAGGATGTCCCTTTAATCTAACAAAAGGTAAAAGCCCCTTTTCTTCAGGTGTATGGCCTCACTGCAGATAATCATATCTAGTGAGGACTCCTTAAAAGGATTCCGCCCCTCAAACAACAGAGAAGCAAAAGTCAGCTGGCTCTTCCCTGGGACCCCGTGGCACCAGCACCCCCACTTCCTTTGCTCCGTGCACGCTCCCAACCCGGCTTCACCTGTGATGATCTCAGCTCAGCATTCTTATTTTGAGACAGGGTCTCGCTTTGTGATTCTGGCTGGCCCTGAGCTCAGCCTCAAACTCACATCACAGCAATCCTCCTGTCTCTGCCTCCCGAGTGCTGAGATTACAGGCGTGAGCCACCACGCCCGGCACTGTGGTATGTGGTACTGGTTGCTGCTGGGGTGAGTCTCCACACCCAGTATTGTTATGTGGTTACCGGGGATCGAACCGGGGTCCTTGCGCTTGCAAGACGGGCGCCGGAACCACTGAGCTATATCCTGGGCCCTCAGCTCAATATTCTTAACTTCATTGTGTAAAGAGCACCCTGCTTTGCCTGGGACAGGTCCAGTTTCTACCAACAGGCCTAGCTTGCTGAGCAGCAGCACCTCCAGTGCTCTCCTAAGGCTGCACAGTAAACCACACAGACGCCACCCCATGTGTATCATGGGCACCTCAAGACTTAGAGGGACAGTCCTGATGGACGGTGCCATCGCCTCTCCTCAAGGCAAAGGCAGGAAAGGAAGTGATTTTCTCAGGGTCATGCACTCTGAAAATGACAGAATCTGAACCCAGGTCTATCTGACTTGAAGCTCCCGCTTTTTGCAGCTTCTCATAGTACCATTTCACTGATCGCACTTACTCAGTCCAGCGCTTCCCTGAAAAAGGTTCCCTTGTGCTGTAAATTGCTGAACAAGCTACCGAGATGATAAAAACAGCCATGTGCCGCCTCAGAGGCATGGAGTAGAGCAGCACGATGTGTTCTCTGTCTGCAGGAGGAAAGAGCAGGCTCCGCAGCACTTCCCGCGACCACAGCATGGTCCTCCTACCGTCCCCAGATTTCAAGATACCAACATGACACTGCCGGCTGCCAGCCAGCTCCTGCAGCCCGCTGGAGATGGGTGAGGCCACAACCTCTCATCCCAAATTCCGAAATCCAAAACTCTCCGACATAAACATTCTCCTATAACTCATTCTGCAGCAAAAGCAATCTATTTACAGTCTTCCTCCCTCCGGGCATGAACTGGCATACTCCTGACGCGGAGATGTGGATGTGTTTGGTTACCAAGCAGTGACCGAGCGAGCGGACAGTGTGTGTGTGCCTGTGTGTTATGTACACCACTGTACAGGGCGGAAATCCAGATAGTGCGGCTTCCGGCACCGTCTGCTGCGTGGGCACCGAGGCCACACACACAGCCTCACGTGTCGTGACGGGAAGCTGGAGTTTCCTAAGACGGGAAGGGCTGACACGATCCCATTATTAACATCACTCAACAGTGACCACTGTGGAAGAGCAGACACCCCGCAGCCTGACACAGGGAGCGGGGTGCTGGTGACTCAGCAAGTCCCCTCCAGTCCCGTGACCGCCACCCTGCAGCAGCCGCAGTGACAGCCACTGCACCTCAAGGACCGGGTCGATGCCAAGGTCTTCAAGGACCGAGGTGAATATAATCCTTCCAGAAACGCATGGTAAAGCACACGTCTCCGACAGGACTCAGCTAAACATGACAGCGCGAGTGATTATTGACAACCTCAATTGCCAAGCTACAGGGCCGGGGAATGATCCGCTTCGACTCCTACAGGAAACTGAATCCTCCAGAGCCAAAGCAGCAGGGCTAGAAAGAACATGCAAAAAGGGACGAGCATAGAGGTACAGAACCCAAGTGGCTAGATTTATTATGGTGAAACGGACAGTGAAATGCCATTAAACATCGCCTTCCACTGTGCATACAACAGAACTCCGGTTTTACAAAAATGTGTTATGTACATAGTGCACAGATACAACACCACACACAGAATCCAAATCAGACTTCTGATCTTATCTTCCAAATCGTCCACAGCTGTACAGAACTCTCACTGGAAACAACTCCATTCTTCTGGGTGTACAAAATGCTGGAGGGTTTTGTTTGTTTTGTGGTACTGGGGAGGAAATCTAAGGCATTCCAACTGAGCTACCTCTCCAGCCCTTTTTATTCGTTGAGGTACAGTCTTGCTAAGTCTCTAGATTGGCCAGGCTGGGCTTGAACCTGTGACCCTCCTGCCTCAGCCTTCCAGAGTACTGGGATTACAGGTGTCCACCACCACACCTGGCTCTCTGGAATCATTTTGGACTACATTATTTCTCTCATACTCCACAATCAATCTACCAGAAAAATCTTACCAACTATACCTCAAAATGTATCTAAATCTCACTTCTCACTGACTCCAACCTGATCGAAGGCAGTGCTGTCTCTTGCCAAGATGTCTGCAATACCCTTCTAATGGATTCCCAGATTGTTTCTTTATATCCTTGTGGCCAGTTTTCAGATTATTAGCCAGAGAGAGCCTTTACAAATGCCAGCCACATCGTGCCACTTCCCTGCTCAGATCCCTGGGCTGCCTTCCCACTCGCTGTTTCAAAGTCTCGGAAACGAGAGGAAATCTGAGAAATTCCAGGATATCTTTTGAATCTTGCCTTAATGCCGACAAGACTTATAAAAGAAACCTCCCAAAACTATGAACAACACTTACAACAAAACTAAATGGCAAAACAGACCGCAAATCCCACCACACGAGTGAGTGGGGACAACCCGTAATAGTCACAGTCTGTAAGAAATGAATGCTTATGGGGACAGAGGAATAACAACATCTAAAGTGAACAAACAAACACGAGGATGCTTACAGCTGAACTCTTAAACCTTCACACACACCTACATGGAAACATGAGTTGAAATCAGAAGTTTGAATTCATCAGAAGATGAATGCCGAGGCTCCGGTAAATTCTATAAGTGAGAGCCTGTTGGTAACACAATTCTTCAACGGAGCAAGCAGGTAAGTAATATCTTGTCAAACCAGACTGCATGGAAGCTATCAGATGCTACTAGGCTCATGACAAAAGTATGTAGGAGCCAACGTACAGAAGCTGTTAGTAGCTGGACATGAGAAATTCTGAACTCAACACAACTTCCAGTTAGAAAGGGCATGTAGGTCTTTGGTTGAGTGCTTACCTAGCATGCTCTAGGCTTTGGATTTATTCTCATCACTGAAAAAACTCACTGTAATTGACAGCGCACTGTCAAACTGGCCTCTGGAAAAGCAATAAAGAACCAATCTATCATCGTGAAAACTGGCGAATAAAAGGAATCCAGTGTTTCTCATGCCTTCCTACGTGATCTGTAGCACTGGATAACCAAATAGTAGATGCAGAGATATGTCTCTTCTTCATACAAACTTTCCAACTAATATATGGAAAATAAATCAGAGTTACTATCAAAATTTTGCAAGATTCAACATGTTGATGAACATGGTCACTGAGAACCAAAATTTCTTAAGATCATAAAAAGAAATATGGCCACAAATAATGGGTAACATTATTATACTTGCCCTGAAGTCTGACTATGTCTCCTGCTTTGGCTGCCAATTTAGATGAAATACAGAATTTAGAAAACCATGCTGGACAACCAGTATTTCAACTGCAAAACTACAATCAGCAAAATTCAGCCTGTGAATAATGTTGGAGGTTATCTGACCTGAATTCTTCAAAAATGGTTTATGTTAAGTAAGGAACAGAGCATCTGGAAACTCACAGATGAAAAGAATATGTCAAGTTATTTTTAAGGCACGTCAAGTTATTTTTAATGGCTAAAACTATACTGTGTAGGTACACATACTTGAGTGATAAAAAGTCCTTTCTAAAGTGATTTCTAAAACTACTAGGACAAGGGATAGTCTGGGAGAAAAAGAAGAGGTTTGTGTGATGAAGATAGCTTCCAGACTGACTGCCTTGACTGTTTCTTAAGATGAGTTTAGGAGGCCGGGGATTTAGCTCAGTGGTTCCAGTGTCTGCCTGGCAAGTGCAAGGTCCTGAGTTCCATCCCTGGTAACCACATATCACAATGCCAGGCATAGTGACTGACGCCTGCAAACATAGTACTCAGGAGGCAGAAGCAGGAGGATTGCTATGAGTTCAAGGCTGACCTGGGCTACATAGTGAATTTGAGGCCAGTCTGAACTACCAAGTGAGACTCTGTCTTAAAAAAAAAGATGAGTGATAGAAAAGTGTCTGCCTTATCTTATTAAGCTAATTCAAAAATGTCCCTATAATAAGCTATGATATTCTACAGGGCAGAATCTCTTCCATATATTTTTTCTCACCCCACTGCTGTCCCCAGTTTTCTACTCAATGTCACAGTACCAGAGAGGCTTCCGCTGACAATTCCACCAGTCCAACAATTCTAGCTTGTGGCAACTTCCTACTCTCTGCTTTAGCTCTATTTCTTAATAGTACCCTAGGACAAAGCATTTAACTTGTTTTTTTTAAAAAAATACTTCTTAATGCGAATGAAAATTAGAAAAGTTTGCCTTGTTGTACTAACTTCTGTAACCCAACATGGGAAATATTACCTGGCACACAACAGAGTGCTCAATGAAAACATGTTGAGTGAAAATAGTCATCATATTTGAAAACTCTTTCTTAAGAGGTTTTGAATGAATGACAACTGAATTTTAATCAAGAGTTGTCTTCATAGCACTGAGTGATATAATCATGTAATGTTTTCTCGTTTAATTCATTCATACAATAAACTATGTTGATAGATTTTTCTAAATAAAGAACTATTATAGTTTATAAATATTTGATATATTGCTGAATTCCAATTATTATTTATTATTTTAGCATCTGATCTACCCAGAAGATAATTAATCTGAATTTTCTGTAGTATATATTGTCATTAAATCATGTTTTCATAAAATAACTAAGGTTTTCTGTCTTTTTCCATGACCTAAAATAGTTTAAATTCTTTGAGGGCTGGAATAATTCAGATGTGAATTGTCTACTCATTTTTTTTTTTTTTTGGTTTTTTTTTTGAGACAGGGTCTCACTTTGTAGTTCAGGCTGGCCCTGAGTTCAGCCTCAAACTCACATCACAGCAATCCTCCTGCCTCTGCCTCACGAGTGCTGGGATGACAGGCCTGAGCCACCACGCCCGGCACTGTGGTAATGTGGTACTGATCGCTGCTGGGCCGTGAGTCTCCACACCCAGTATTGCATGTGGTTACCAGGGATCGAACCCGGGTCCTGCGCTTGCAAGACAGGGGCCGGATTCCGGCGCCTGTCTTGCAAGCGCAAGAACCTGGGTTCGATTCCCCGGTAACCACATAACAACACTGGGTGTGGAGACCCACACCCAGCAGCGACCAGTACCACATGCCACAGTGCCGGGCGTGGTGGCTCATGCCTGTCATCCCAGCACTCGGGAGGCAGAGGCAGGAGGATTGTGATGTGAGTTGGAGGCTGAGCTCAGGGCCAGCCTGAACCACAAAGCGAGACCCTGTCTCAAAAAACCTAAAAAAAAAAAAAAAAAAAAAAAAAGACAGGGGCCAGAACCACTGAGCTAAGTCCCTGGCCTGTCTATTCGTTTTTAAATGGCATTTCTTCACCACCTTTTAATCTCATTGATCATTCTGTTTTGAAAAATCAGCTATTGCTTTAGACTTTCATATTTATTAAAAGCGTACTTTTACACAGTAAAAATTTATTTTATATCTGTGATTATATCCTTTAAATGATATACATTCATACTCTTTCCAATGATGAATATTGCAAAGGATTTATGTTCTTTCAACCATCTCAAAGAGTCCATTTTAGCTTTTTATTTTGTTTTGATTTTTGAGACGGGGTTTCACTACGCAGTCCAGGCTGGCCTTGAGCTCCTCAAACTCACAGTGATCTTGCTTCAGCCCCCTACTTTTGCTGGGATTACAGATGTACACAAGTGGAGTTTTTTATCCTTTCTATTTTTCTCTTACTAATTTTAGATTTTATCTAAACATTGACTTTAGTACCCAATAATTTGCCTCCCTAATATCAGATATCATTCCATTGTCCCAAATTCCCACATAATTTGTATCTACTTTTTATTCTGTTCTTTTGCTACTGAAACAAATGCAATCCTGATTCACTGGCAAGGAGACTTCATTATTAAAGCACTGAGGGAAGTCTAATGAAAACATTCTAGGGACATCAATAAACCTGAGGTCCCAGTTGGCCTCTGATCAAGGGAAGTGGCCATTGTATACACACACTACATGTAGAGAGAGAGAGAGAGAGAGAGAGTGTGTGTGTGTGTGTGTGTGTGTGTGTGTGTGTGTGTGTGTGTGTGTGTGTGTACTGCTGCCGCAGGATCTGTTCCATACCAACAGGAGTTTTTGTTTTGTTCACTGTTAATTTCAAGCACCTAGAACAGTACTGGGTATATAACAGGAACTCAAGAAACTTACTGAATAAATGAAAAACCCAGAAGTGTCTGTTTCTGAATCTTCAGATAAAATCAGCATTTCGAGGTTCAGATTAACAGTTAACACAAGGTATAAGAAAAATAAAATAAAAATCTCTCCTTCTGTGTTCTGTCTGTCTGTCTGTCTCTGTCTCTCTCTTGTCCTGGGCATGTCTCACATTTTATTCTATAAGTTGGGGATAAAAGCAGTTCTGGAGTGGTTTTGTCTGCTTGTTTTATTTTCTGTGTGTAGCAACATCTTGGTGTGTGGTCAGCCTTGCATTCTTTGCAAAGAACAAATCTAATTTCTTTTTTATGGCCTATGAGTGGTTGTAAAAACACTGACACTTCATTTCTCAAAAGTTTCCTCACTAACAATTGAGGTTCGGTCATCCAGCATGAAATAAAAAATGAGCTTGGGACATGCTGTTAATAATTACCTTAAACTCACTCTGGACTTCAAGAATAGTGTACATGGCCAAATAGTTAAATATTGATGAAAATCCAACAGAGTAATCACAGACTCATCATGGGACTTAGGTTTAGGTCTTTATCTCAGAAGCAAATTATCGAACAGGCTTATACCTTAATTAAGGTTTTTCAGAAGTTACAAATAATGCAAATATAGTTGAACTTTCTTCTACAATTACTGATTTCTATATTATACATTCCTTATTCAAACAACATAGACAAAGCAATCAAGATTTTCAAAGGTGGGAATTTAACTCAGTGGGACTGCACCTGCCTTGCAAGCTCAAGGTCCTTAGTTCGATCCCTAGTGCAAAAAAAAAAAAAAAATTGTATTATCTTTCATAATATGATGCATACATGTAACTCCAGGAATAGCAACATTTTTAACTGTACAATTGAAAGCTTTACCTATGTACCCCTATAATCACCACTCAGATTTAGAAGTCATCCCCAGACCTCTGAGATAATTATTCTTCTAACTCTCACAAAAGATTAGTTCTATTTATTTTTGAATTTTATATAAATGGAAACTTACAGTATATGCTCATTAGCATCAGGCTTTTTATGCTCAGTATATTTCTAAGATTCAACCATGTTTTGTGTATAGGTAATTTGTCCCTTTTGCTTCTGAGTGATATTTCAATGCATGAATATACCACACTGTATATATACATTCTCCTTGGAAACATTTCTAGCTCTTGGCTTTTAAAGTAAATGGTGTTACTCTAAATCAATATTCTTGTGTAAGTCTTTGGTGTAATTTTTAAAGCATGGATATTTCTTTCTGTTGGGAAGGTATGCACAAGTGGATCTGCTGGATCATCTTGCTAAGAAGTTAGAAGATATAATTTCCCCAAGTGGTTATACTACTTTACATGCCACCAACATTAAAAATTTCAGTTTATTAAATGTTGTCCAAATGTCACCAACACATATTTTCCATTCACTTAATAGTAATTATTCCAGTGGGTGTGTAGGAGTACCCCATTGTAGATTTAATTAGCATTCCCTGCTGACTGCTAATACCACTAAACTGACTTTTGTAAAGTAGAATTTGAATAGTGAAAACATTTCACCTCACTAATTTAGGTAATAGACATTGCACGAGGGAAGAGACTGTGGAGAGGAGAGGGAAGTACAATTTCATGCTTCCTGTTCTTAGGCAAGTGATATCAGACAGCTTCCTTTTTCTGTGGACCAGCTTGACCAGTCCCAAGCCAGCCCATGTAGTTAACTCAGCCATGTTCTTTACTCTTTCACAAGGGTTTGAGTTAGCATGCAGTACACCTTCATTTCAGCCAGAAGAAGTCCCCTTAGTCTTTGATACAGGCAGGTCTCAGTCTTGAAATATTTTATTTCTCCTTCATTTTGGGGAGCTTTGCCAGATAAGGAAGTTTCAGCTGAGGTTTCACTTTAGAAATGTGACTATGTCATCCCACTCCCTTCTGGGCTGCATGTTTTCTTTTTCTTTTTTTTTTTTAGGTTTTTTGAGACAGGGTCTCGCTTTTGTGGTTCAGGCTGGCCCTGAGCTCAGCCTCCAACTCACATCACAATCCTCCTGCCTCTGCCTCCCGAGTGCTGGGATTACAGGCGTGAGCCACCACACCCGGCACTGTGGTATGTGGTACTGGTTGCTGCTGGGTGTGGGTCTCCACACCCAGTATTGTTATGTGGTTACCCGGGAATCGAATCCAGGTCCTTGCGCTTGCGAGACAGGCGCCGGAACCACTGAGCTAACTCCCCGGCCCTGCATGTTTTCTGATAAGAAGTCAGCCGTCTATCTTTCTGAGGATTAGCTATTCAGATTGTCTTTCAACTGTTTGATTATGATGTGTTTAGATGCGGATCTCTTTTGTATTACCTGAGCCGGAGTTCACTGAGCTTCCAGGACGTGCAGACAGATGCTTTCATCTGACTGGGTTCAGTCATTCCTTCTTGTAACACTCTGCTCCTTTCTGTTTCTCCTATTCTGAGAGCCCCTCATGTGAATGTTGGGTCTATGGGTCTCTTGGTTTGCCCAGAAGCCCTTTTAATATTTTTTCTGCTGCTCAGGTTGGATAAAGCCAATCATCCTGTCTTCAAATTCACTTATCTGTTGCTCCTTCCTTCTCGAATCTGGAACTTCAAAAACTATAAACTAAGGGCTGGTGATTCAGCTCAGTTGTTCCAGTGCCGGCATTGCAAGTGCAAAGTCTTGAGTTCAGTTCCCACCAGCCACAAACAACAAGGCCGGGCATGGTGGCTCATGCCTGTAATCCCAGCACTCAGGAGGCAGAGGCAGGAGGACTGCTGAATTCAGGACCATCCTGAACTACAAAGCGAGACCATGTCTCAAAAACAAAACAAAACTACAAGATAAATATAAATAAAGCTCTTTATAAAATAACTTGTTCCAAGTATTTTATTATAGTAACAAAAAAGCTAATCAGATCTCACGCCTTTCAGAAAGATTAACACAAAATGCAAGAGAAATGTAATTGTAAAATGTAAAACCAAAAATCTGGGACGGAACATCTATATGACTCTGAGGGATGTTGTTACCTTTCAGATAACACACAAGACATGCTCCATGAAAGAAAAACTGGTAAAATTGCTATGGTGGTCAATCTCGATTTTGTCAAGTTCACTGGCCTGAGAGCTACCTAGATGAATAAAACACACTTCTAGGTGTGTCTAGGCAGGACACAAGATCATGGAGACTCTGTCCAGTCCCTGGTCGCTTCCTCTCTGGTACTGTCTCCTTCTGTGATTTTTGGCTACCCCGAAGTAAGCAGTTTTGCTGTACCACATCTTTCCACCACGATTTTCCTTCTTGGAGACAGTCATGGACTGAATCCTCCCTCTGAAACCACGAGCCAAATTAAACCTCTCTTCAACTTGTGTGTGTTGAATACTGTGGCTCAACCACAAAAAATCTTACTACAAGCCATCTAGGAGCCACAAAGCAGCCCTCAGCAGTGCATAGTGTGGTGTCTTGGAGTAGCTGCAATTATTTCAGCATGGCTGGAGCCTGGATAGCAAGAGGCAAGATGTCCAGATCTTCATGGGAAGCAGATGAAACATGGCATGATTTGGGGAAGGGCCTTTCAAAGTGAGATCTCCAGACCTGAGATATCAGTGTCACGCAGAACCTGTTACAGAGGCAAAGTTTGGGACCTACCCTACATCTCCTGAATCTGAAACTCCAAATCTCTTAAGGTGATTCTGATGTTTGAAAGTACTGGCAATGATGGAATGGAATGGTGCTGCTGAAAACAATAAAAACATCATTCTTTATCCAGGTAATTCAGGAAAGGGGAGGATCATGGGGCCCTGAACTTCTAGTCTCTGGATAGGAACAGGCTCTAATACTCTGATGGGCTTGGTTTTTCTTTGAAAATAGCTAACTAAGTTTATAGCTTAATTTACTTAGAGATCAAACTGCCACATGCTATATCTCGGCCAAATATCATGAAACAGGTTTACATTTTAAATCTGAAAAATGTATTACTACTATTATTTTATTTTTTTAGTTTTTTGAGACAGGGTCTCACTTTGTAGTACAGGCTGGTCCTGAACTCAGCCTCAAAGTCAGCAATCCCCCTGCTTCTGCCTCCCAAATGCTGGGATTACTGGCGTGAGCCACTACACCCAGCACTGTGGAATGTGGTACTGATCGCTGGTGGGTGTGAGTCACAACACCCAGTATTGTGTGTTGGCCCTTGGGCTTGCAAGGCAGGTCACACGATCATGGAGACTCTATCTGGTCCCTGAGCTAAATCCTCAGCCTTGAAAAAATTAGTTTTACACCAAAGTGATCTAAATTTTATACCTTGCTATGGAGTGACCGTTGGTTTCCCTAAAATTCAAATATGGAAACTTTGTCACTGATGTGATACTACGTGACCATGCCTCAGCTGGACACGGTTGCATATATGGGCAGACCAGTACCTTGGAAGCGTGAGGCAAGAGGATCACAAGTTCAACCCCCATCTAGGCAACTGAGAGACTTAATGAGACCCTATCTCAAAACAAAAAGGGCTGGTAAAATAGCTCAGTGCAAAGACTCTCATTTAATCTCCAGTACATTAGATGGGTCTTTACTGATCCCTTCTAAAGGAAGCCTGAGAGAGACCACTCACCTTTCCTACCTACAAGGACTAAAGATGCCGCCTATGAGCCACACAGCAGCCTTCAGCAGAAAACTGAATCTGCTGCGCCTGACCCTTGACTTTCAGTGTCCAGAACTGAGACCAGTTTCTGTGATTCCAAGCTACCCAGTTTATGGCATCTTGCTATAGTTGCCCAGATAGTCTAAGTAATATCCTAATAGGTCATCAAACCTGTTTACTAGAACTGCTTTTTGAAACCACTATAATCCCAAGTTCTGAAAATGTTTATCATTTTTAATTTTAAAAGACACTATACTCATTTTATGTTGAAAACAAAATTGAAATTTTGCAATTATGACACTACAGTTTTGCTTCAGCTTTTTTTGTGAAATCCAGACAAAATTAAATGTGGCCTCAGTCAGAGCTGCATCACCTTACATACCAAGATTCTTTAGGAAGCTTCATTTCAAAAAAAGGGTCATCCCATTGCTAAGAGAAGTTTGAAAGCAAATGGTCCATAAGATAAAATTCTAGGTCTTCAACATAGAGTTTAAGGCTCCAAGTTCAATCCCATCTCAGGCCTTATTTCCCACTATTTCCTGCCCACAAATAAACTTTCCAGTGATGGCAAACTGCCTGTATTTCCCCATAAAGACCACAGTTTCTCGCCTTCGTTAATTTGCTCATATTGTAACTTCCTATTGAGTACTGCTTAGTGGCTTGGTTGGACATTAGCCCTTTAGCTATGGCATACGAACAACTTGGGTTATGATCAGAATTTAGTTTTTATTTATAAAGGAAGTCTTGAGTTATGACCCAAATGCTGATTGCTTGTGCTTCCAGATGGTCTCAGATACAGATTTAATCCTTAAAGAATTCTGGAAGGAACACGACAGCACCCATGGCTGTGCAGGGTTAGTTGGGAAACCCTGAGTCAATGTCTCTCTAAGCACACTGAGGACTGCCTTGACACAGGAGAGAAACTTTGAAGGCTGTGTTGAGGAAACTGAGCCGTCAGCTGAACAACCTGAGTTATAGCAGCCCTCGTGAGAGAACTGAGTTTGTAATTCAAGGGTCCATAGTACTTTTTAAAATTGCATTACCAAAGAAAAACAAATACCATTGTGCCCCAAGTGAGGCTGTGCCAGGTGACTTCCACTAGTGGGGCAGGCAGGGTCCTCCTAGGTCTGGTGTCACAGGGTGAGCTGGCTCTCAGGTCATGGGCCAGCGGCCAGGCTACAGGAAATCCTCCACCGCACCTCTTCCACAGGGACCTAGTCAGAGCCAGCCAGACAGAGCCCGGCTGCTCTCAGGAGGAGCGGATCAGGGACCGTCCACTGGTTAAGGGAAAGTCAAGGCATCCTGGATGGCCAAGCAAGGGCACCCCGGAAGCACAATACTCCACAGCTCAGACCCAGATGATCTTCTCTTCATCTGCTCAGCTACTCAGCATATAGGTCAATGGCTCTCCACTGGTGACACTTGGCAAAGTATGGAAAAATTTTTGGTTGGTACAATCCCCACGAGAAAGAATCATGTGGCCTCAAATGTCCATAGACCAAGGATTAGAGCTTCAGCTCTGATCTTCACCACATCGGGCTCAGAAGTCTTTCCTGAACACCTCAGACTGGACAAGGTATCTCTGCTTTCAGTAGTTCTTCTCAGTGCCCTGCCTGGGAATCTGTGTCTCCCATTAGCCCCTGTGCTCCTTTAGGGCAGAGACCTTTTATTGCCTGGGCCTGGCATGTAACAGGTGCTCAGTAAAACAGTGTAACTTGCTGTCTTCCCATCCTAATTGCTACAACTTACTCCACTTATACAAGAAACCCCAAATCTCAGCTGGTCACAGTTAACTGAAATAAAAGTTACATTTCTCAGCCCTTCTTACAGTCACATAAGGTGATATGATTATGTTACAGCCAGTGGAAAGCACAAAATGCTACCAGGAAGTTTATAGGAAACTTGGGTGATGGCCAGAATTTCTCCTTGTTTTGGACATGGATAAGGGGATGAGAGCTCTAGCCCAAGCCATGGCGATAAGGGGTCACAGTCGGACGTGGTCCAGGAGACAGGTGGCGGGAAAGCAGGATGCGCAGCCCTGGACCACCTTTCCTCACAGAGCAGCCATGATTTTCTTCGAAATCTTTATTTTTCTGGATCTCAAATATTTGCAGAAAAAAATCTAGTCTAAGTAAATGAATGATTTAATATACAATGTCTACATTTTGTTACCAATTGTCACATCCTCTGGGAAAGCACAGCTTTAGCTTTATTTATGTTCTTGTTCTGCTCCCATTCATTCCTCACCAACAAACCTCAGGCTCCTTGGCTGCTTTCCTTTCACGCCTTGTATTTCCCTGTCACCTCTGGCCCTGCTTTATCTGCTTTATTCCATTCCCCTCTCCAGCTGAGAAGCTCAGCCACTTTCTCTCTTCATATCTCTTGTAACGATCCATTTTCTCAGGCAGCATTTAGTACCCTGATGTGTTATTTAGCCCACGTTTGCAGTCCACAAAGATTAGCTTGATTGTGGGGGGCTGGTCCCAGGACACCACACATCTTCATTCTTTTTTATCTCCTTCCCTGTCCTCCATCTCTTGGGCTCCTTCATTTTTTTTTTTTTTTTAATACCAGGCAGGACCAGCATTAAGCTATACCCAAGCCCTCTCCCTTCATTTTCACCGCTTAGATCTACAGAGACCACCAGCATAGCTTGGACAACTTAGCAACTTAGTGAGACCCTGTCTCAAAATTTGAAAACATAAAGGACTGGGGAAGTAGCTCAGTGCAAATTTTTTGGTTCAGTCTCCAACACGTGCACAGAGAGAGAGAGAGAGACAGCGAGCAAGCACGAGAGAGAAGCTTTTAAATCATGTTTGTGTATGTATATCTGTGCATATTTACCTGCATGGTATATGACTCAGTAACTACTCATTACTATATACCCAAAAGAAAGGAAAGCTTATTGCTACCAAAAGTAATATGCAACTTTATCCATGATGGCACAAAATTCTCAAGTAGCTATTGAGACGGACAGGATAAATTGTGGTTCAGGCATTGGAAGACCACAGAGTAATAGAAATGAAGGAGCTATAGCTAATTTACATAACATGGATCAGTGTCACACATAAGATTGAATGAAGGAGCCAGGCACAGAGGATTACGTACGCATGACTGCATTTCTATGAAGTTCAGCGTCAGCAAAGCTAACCCATGGCAACAGAAGTTTGGAAGAGTGGTTACCTTTGGGCTGAAGAGGAGGTTGACAGAAGGCACATAAAGAAGACTCTTCAGTGCTAGATATGGCAATTACAGGGTACACAAAGGTCATCAAGCTGTTTGCCGAACATTTGTGTATTTCCTTTGTATCTTAAAACTTTAATTAAAAAACATGTGTACAGTAGCAAAGGATTTTGGAATAAGCCGGGGAAGGTTCTAGTCATGGTTTTCTGATGCACCATTTTTTTTTTTTTTTTTTTTGAGACAGGGTCTCACTTTGTAGTTCAAGCCGGCCCTGAGCTCACTATGTAGCCCAGGCCAGCCTCAAACTCACAGCAATCCTCTTGCCTCTGCCTCCTAGGTGCTGGGCTTACAGGTGTGAGTTACCACACCTGGCAATGTGGTGTGTGGTTACTAGGAAATGAACTCAGGACCTTGCACTTGTTGGAACCACTAAGCTAAATCCCCAGCCCTCTGATGCATAATTTTTTTTTTTTTAGGTTTCTTGAGACAGGGTCTCGCTTTGTAGTTCAGCCTCAAACTCACATCACAGAAATCCTCCGAGTGCTGGGATTACAGGCCTGAGTCACCACACCCAGCACTGTGGTATGTGGTGCTGATTGCTGCTGGGCGTGAGTCTCCACACCCAGTATGGTGTATGGTTACCGGGGATCAAACCCCGGGCCCTTACGCTTGCAAGACAGGTGCCAGGACAACTGAGCTAAATCCCTGGCCCTGATGCATAATTTCTGACAAAGCACCTCCTGGTATTAACTTGAACCACATGAAAGCCAACTATCTTCCCAACAGAGTATCTAAAAATCAAACATCAGAAATCAGTAAACTGAATGACAGACATTAAGGACAAAGGCCTAAGGGCAGTAACAAAGGTCTTTCATTGCCTGCAAATTGCATTTCCATCCATCAGGTAAACACAGGCCTGGGGACACAACTGTAGTGGGGGTTTGCCTGGCATGCGTGAGTTCCTGGGTTGGGTGCAAAATAAGCAAGTGCAAATTAACTAAGTAAAGGACAATATATAAACAAAAAAATGAATTACATCAATGGAAGAATATACGATGAACTGGTGGAGAATTAACCACAAAAAACCTGATCAAGGACAGACTTTGAGCTTATATATATATATATGTTGTATATGTGTACACACACACATATCCACACATCTTGATTAGCTGAAAGTAGGGTAAAAATAAAAAGTATCTTCTACTCACTTGGACAGCGAGACTCCCCCTGCCTTTCCAATCATCTCTTCATGGTGCAGTACTGAGTGGTTCCAGGGGATATGGAGGAACTTCAAGAGCGTTCTCATCCACCGCTCAGGATGCAGGACGAGTTGTTCATAGTGAACCAACATGCACTTTTTATAACCAACCTCCATACACTGGTTATACATGGTCTCTATGGCACGATTCCATTTGGTCAAACAGTCCCTGTAGCTGTTCAGGTCAAACCCAGCTATAGTAACTTTGCGAGAAATCATTGAATGCACTGAGGCCCGGCCATCTCGGACCATCAGGAGAAACTTGGCATTGGGGAATAACCTAGCAAGGTACGTTAAGGATTTCAGGGCAAAGGGATCTTTGTTACATAAATAAGGGGCTGGCTCCCCATGCTTCACAATGATTTCTAGTAAGAAGGCTTGCATGGCGGAATCCAGCACTTCATCAGTGACACCAGCCTCATCCAAGCGGATCTTCTCTTTACTCGATCGAGACCACATCTGTTTCAGGGCTAGGATGCGAGGGATGACCCTTGTCTCCTCTCCGCAGCGGATGTCGGGGTGTGCATCCAACATGGCCCTCATGAGTGTGGTTCCACTCCGAGGCACACCGCCGATAAATATTAAAGGCATATCTTTGTGGTAGGCAAAGGTCTTATTGGCTTTGAGGTCCAGGCCAGTTCGCACAGTCGACTTCACACTGTCCAGCTTCACCAGTGGGCTCCGTTCCTCTATGCGGTGATGGCATTCCATGGCGTGCTGGCCCAGGTAAAACACGGTCACAGAGCTGATCACCAGACACGCCAAGAGTAAGTTCTGCTTCAGTTTCGCGACCATCTTGGTGTGCTTATCTTGTTAGTAAACAGATGATGTGCTCAAAATGATGTCCAAAAAGTGTTCAGGCCATGGAGACTCTACTTGAGCAAGATAATCAACACCTAGTAGGAAAAGGAAAAAGGCCCTTGTATCATCACATTATAACTGTTTACAAATAACTCATCAGTTACCACCATGCACTGCAGCTAGAAAGAAGCTGGGGTAGTCTTGGACTGCTATCTCAGAACTCAGTATACACAAATATGAGCAAAAAATAAATCACTGTTTATAACCAGGAACAGATTTTCTTAAAGAAACAACTCTGAAGCTTTGTATCTGGAACAGAATGAAAAAAACAAATAAAGGGGCCGGGGAGTTAGCTCAGTGGTTCCGGCGCCTGTCTCGCAAGCACAAGGACCCGGGTTCGATTCCCCGGTAACCACATAACAATATTGGGTGTGGAGACCCACACCCAGCAGCAACCAGTACCACATACCACAGTGCCGGGCGTGGTGGCTCATGCCTGTAATCCCAGCACTCGGGAGGCAGAGGCAGGAGGATTGTGATGTGAGTTGGAGGCTGAGCTCAGGGCCAGCCTGAACCACAAAGCGAGACCCTGTCTCCAAAAACCTAAAAAAAAACAAAAAAAAAAACCCCAAATAAAACTATGGTCAGAGAATCGGTCAGACCTTCAATGCATCCATACATGCTTGGAGTCTGCCCCAAAGCTGGGCTTGCATTCACGCTCACTTCATCGCCTAACAGTCACTGTCCACACACTCCACCATAAAGATAAACTGCAGGACACCAGACACAACCTCCAGATCACTAATGGAAATTCAGTGTATTTGTCCCATAACTTATTTAGGTTTTGCACACCGGATAATGAGGCTTGACTGACCACGGCAGGAATGGGACCTCTACGCTCAGAAGCTAAGTCTCAGTACGGACAGATGTGTGAATAAGGACAAGATGTGGCCAATGTCTCAAGAGAACTAAGCCAGGGGACAGTGGGAGCACAATGAACAGGCATGGAAGTCCCTCTGAGGGACCTTGCTAAGCTGCAGAGATCCAGGGAGAGGAGGTGTGGGGGATTACACCTGTAATCCCAGCTACTCAGGAAGCTGAGGCAGGAAGATGGAAAGTCTGAGACAAGCCTGGGTAACTTAATGACCTCATCCTCAAATATAAAAAGAATTTTAAAGAGCTGGGGATGTGCTAGAGAGCTTACCTGGCATGTGCAAGGCCCTGGGCTTGCCAAGTATTGCTGGGGGGGAGGGCAATTTTTTAAAAATTGCCAAGAAGAGTACCGGGAGCCACAGGAACTCACGTGCAGAGTGTACAGGCACGACAGAACCCAGCATGAGCAGGTGCTAGGAAACGGCTCAGGAGAGCCCTGCGGAGCCTGTGACAGAGCCTTGCAGAACTAGTAAAATCTGAGCACATCAGGCACGCCAAGCTGCAGACACAGGTGGGCTGAACCCACTAGGAAACAGACAGCAACCAGGATACACTCAGATGTTTAAAGTTGCCCCTGAATCTTCACAAATGTGATGGTTAATTTTCTATGCCAGTTTGATGTGGTGGTCAGTTATTTGGCCAAACACTATTCTAAATACTGCTGTGAAAGAATTTTTTCAGATGTGCTAAGTATTTAAATCCACAGATTTGGGGTGAGGAAGACACCCCTACATAACACAGGAGGCCTCATCCAACAGTTTAGAGAAAGCACTGAGGTTTCCTGGAAGAGAAGGAACTCATCTCCAGACTGCAACACAGAAACAGTGCCCAGGTTTCCAAGCTGCTGACCCGTGGAATTAGGGGGTAGGACCACAACTGCTTCCTGACTGCCCTGTGGGCTGTACACCTGCTGGGTCCACAATCATATGAGCTGATTCCTTAAAATGAACTCCTACCCTTGACTACTCCTCCTCCACCCTGTGATCCTACACAGGGCATAGGTTCTGTGTTCTGGAGAGTCCTGACACAGTAGGGTAATGACCAACTAGACCAGAAAAGTACATTTTGAGCAGTAGGACTTACAGCTCTGCTTAGTGAGAATGTAATAGGCCTGGTCTTTCTCTGAACCCAGTTACACGGATGAAACTGACAAACAACCCTCTCAGTGCTCTGGAAATCACAGGTTTCTAACAGCCTAAGAATCATTCATGCTTGAAAACTGTAAAAGTTGGGTAAAAGCAACGTCTGTGCAGGGACACTCTCACCTTGTCACCTACCCACTCAGTAGGTGCAGAGGTCCTGCAGACCTGGGCCAGGCAAGGCAAACCATTAGGACCCTGGTTAGTGCTGGGGTGGAGGGAACTTGCTGAACTTGGGACAGCGAGCAACATGCACTCCCGGCCTGTGCAGTCAGTGGAAGTGGTGGGCGGCAGGCGAGCAAGGAGAACACTTCTACTCGGCTCAGGGTGCAGACCTGGTTGGATGAGTATGTGGCCAACCCCAAGGCTGCACACAGGTCAAAGGAGACACAAAAGGATGAGGAGGAAAGTAAAAGCCAGGGCAGATCTGAAAGCAGCCTCGACCGTGACCACACCCCCTCACCACGCCGATCCACTGGTTCACGGTTTCTGACGAGCACCAGCCGACCTCAGACCTCTGAGCGACAAGAACAAACAGCGGACTCCCGGGAAGCCGGGCTTCCAAACCAAAGTTACGCACATACACGTCACTTTATTTAAACGTTGTTTATACATAAACTAGTAGAAGTATGCGTATATGTATGTGTGTGTCTGCAGGTTTGTGTGCATATGTGACATCGGCATGCATCGATATGAAGTGTCCACACAAGACAACTTGACAGCCACAAAAGCAGGGAGCAGAAGCAAGGGTTTAATAGGAAACAGGCCTGAAGGAGCTCGATGCCATCACCAAGACGTTCTAAACCTGGACTGCTGTCACAGTTGCACAATTCTCTATAGCCTAATAAAAATCATTGAGTTATATACTTACAATGGGTGGGTTTGATGACATACAAATCACACTTCAATACAGCTGTTTTTAGAAAGAGAATACATGACTAGAAAAATATTTTAACGCTCCCTTTAGGACATACCAACCAAGATCTAGTTTTTGTTCATTGCTTCATTCACTTCTACTGTTACATATTTGAGCGTATTACTGTGCCAGGCACTGCATAGTTTCAATCAAGACTTAAGAATCACGAAGAAGGGCTGGGAATTTAGCTCAGTGGTTCCAGCACTTGTCTTGCAAGCATAGGACCCGGGTTCGATCCCCGATAACCACATAACAATACTGGGTGTGGAGACTGACACCCAGCAGCACCCAGTACCGCATACCACAGTGCTGGGCATGGTGGCTCACGCCTGTAATCCCAGCACTCGGGAGGCAGAGGCAGGAGGATTGCTGTGATGTGAGTTTGAGGCTGAGCTCAGGGCCAGCCTGAACCACAAAGCGAGACCCTGTCTCAAAACCTCCCCCCCCCAAAAAAGAATCACGAAGAATAAGTTGAAATTAAAAGAATGGTTTAATACAGAAAAGACTTCCAAGAAAAAAGTGTTAATTGGGATAAATGGTAGCAATATGGCATTGAAAGGTCCAAATAGACAACTGTATCCATAATACAGAAGACACACTTAAACTGTTATTCCAGTATTCGGTTGGAAAGAGAATGGGTGGGAAGAAAAAAATGGCAAGAAAAGACAGTAAATAAAAAACAGAACTGAGATTCAACCCTAGAACAGTAATATATTGGTTGAAGAAACTCAAACCACATTATAAGCATACATACACCAAAAAAAGTGTAAAAATAAACTCTCCAAAATTTCTGGGACTGGAAAAGACAGTCAACAGAGTTGAGAGCATGTATTTCAAGCATAACAAAGAACAACCCCAACTGGACATACTCTGCAATTTAAATATGTAGGAAAACTATTTTTTAGGCTTCCAAACAAGGACCAAAGGACCAAATAACAAACTGGCATCAGATGTCCCTAATATATTAAATGCTTGTCTTCTGGTTTCTGTGTGTGTGTGTGTGAGTGTATGTGTGCGTGCGCGCGCATGTGTGTATCCCCATGCATGTGTGTATCCCTTAAATATGCCATAATGAACACATATGTTACTTTTCTCACTGTGAAAAGATAAATCAATATTTTAAAAGGAATGGGAACAATCTGTCTTTAAAATGGCATTGAGGCTAGGATTTGAAGAATGAGTAAGTTAGGCAGAGTGAAGGAAAGAATATTCCAAACAAAAGTAATGGAGGGCCAGGGATTTATCTCAGTGGCACTGCTTCCACCTTGGAAGCACAAGGGCCTGAGTTTAATCTCCAGTATCATGAAAAAATAATAAATAAATAAATAAATGGATATGCCAAAAAGCCTATAATGAGAAGATATTTAAAGCTTCCCACAATGAAGAAGTAAGTAGGCCAAAGTAAAGGTAAAGCAGTGGAAAATAGATGAGAATTGATATCTTATGCATCAAGTTCAGGATATGAAATTTTAAAACACATAAAAATTTATTTCACAGCTTGATCTAAAATGTTCCCTCAAAGCCTTATGTTTTTAGAAGGTTATTAGGTCAGAGGGACACTGTACTCACCAATGGACTCATCTGCTGATGACTTCAGTAGCTGAATGTCTGTTAGGAGGTGGATGTGGCTAGAAGAGGTCACTGGGGTGTGAGCTAGGTGTATTCTTGTCTCTACTTTCTCCTTTTGCTCTCTGCTTCTTAGCTATAAAGGGACTGGCACCTTTCCTTTGCCATGCCATTACTTCCATGGAGCCAACCAAATACATAGAATCCCCTGAAAATCATGAGCCAAATTATCTTCATTTAAGTTGTGGTGTTGAGTATTCTGTCCCAGCAATGAGAAAGTGATCAACACAGAAAAGTGGTACTGGGAACGAGGTATTCATTGGCTCAGAAGTCTTTGGGACTTGTTTCTAAATGGAGTTTTTAAAAGTTTGCAGAAGCGGGCTACAGGACTCCTAGAATGCTATAAACAGAGTTTGATGAGTGATTCTTATCAGAGTTCAAAAGATGAGAATCCCTGGTAGGAATGCAGGCAGTGAAAGCCCAACTGAGAGGTTTCCATTTGGAAATAAGGACTCCTACCAATTGGACTACAGGTCATATGTATTAAACTCCAGCATAAAATTTCTCTTCATTTTGCCCACATCCTCAGACCACAGGTAACTGAGATTAAGGGCAATGGACTAACTTATCTAACAGAGGAAACTTCAGGCAGCCCAACATTCTAGCTGTGGCATGGGCACTGCTTGCTGCTGTTAGCCAGATCTATAGGGAGAATTGGGAGGAGAAGTCAAGCCAAAAGATACAGAAAGTTTCCAATTTTATCAAAAAGGAAACTTCTACAAAGTTAGGGCAAAGGAAAGCATCATGCTGAAAAGATTAACACTCCAGGGCATTATGGTAAATTTTTAGAAATGGTGTATTATGCTGTATATAGTGACCACATTTATTTTTTAGAAGTATTTCTATTGATAAATTCTTAATTTTAATTTTGTGAGTTTTATTATTTTAAACAATGTACATTTAATAGGAAAATAAAATATCAAAATTTTAATATGTAATGATTGTGTAGAATATTTTCAATATTAACAGTTTTTACCTGCTAACAAGACTGAAAAAATAAACTTTTATGTGAACTACAATAGTAATACAAACAAAACTCCACCACAGAAGTAATCTTCATTTCAGCTATCACACCTAAGGCACACATAACAATAGCGTGTTCCATACATACGTATCGCTTACACTGATAGCGTAAGTGTTTTGTTTTTCTGTCTTTTTTGGTAGGACATAGTTGACATCTTGTTGGTCTTCCTGTTTTCTTAGGAGGCTCTTAACGATATTTCACTGCCTGTTCACTGGTTCTGCTCAAGAATCCTTTTAAAGAGTTCTTTCAGCATATTGTTCTTCCTCTATTTTAATTGATCATTTATCAGTTTCACCAATCCCATAAGAACATTTCTCCATTATATTTTGTGCTTGTTGTTTTCTTTGTGAACTATGAAACTATTTATGCCTGACATGTTTAAGATCAAGTAAGTCATTAGAATCAGCCAACACTTTGTTTCCAGTGACATCATATTTGCTACTCAACTCATTACGTCTATTCTACCTTTTATTTCATTGTGAAATGTGACCATTTCTGGCTCCATTTCTGTTGAGAATTCACAATCATTTTTGGTCTTTTGTTTGTTTATTTGCTTTAAGACAGGGTCTAGTTTTACAGGCATGAAAAATGCAAAAGTTGTGGGGTCACAAACCTTTCAGGCAACTAGAGATGCCAGAAATATGGAATATCCAACAAGGAAAGCCATAGGCAGTAAGCAAAACCACCCTAACAGAGAAACCATGAGGAGTATAACCTATGCTACCAGCAGTGCTGTCCAAGCTATTTGGACATATAGGACTCAATGTCTACCCTGTTGCATTTGGTTTTCCTTTGGTCCCATTCATTTCCATCCTCCTATCCTTCCTCTTAGAATGGGAATATCTGTCTATCTTGTGCCATGATAGCCATCAATGTTGAACTTTCTTTTTGATTTTTACAGGGCCTCACAGCTAAGAGATTGCCTTACGTCTCAGAGGAGACTTTGGACTCAGATATTTCAGCAATTTTGAAAATGTTGAACTCAGTGATCCTCAAGGATGGACTAAATGCATTTTGGCAAAAAAAGATGCACAAGAGTCCTAGGGATATGGGTTGGAATGTAATAGCTTATATCTAGGTGTCTTCCAAAGCCTCATGTGCTCAAAAGCTGGACTTTTGGAAGAGGACTGGCCATGGGAGTGATACAGCTACAGCATAGCAGGAAGGCAGGCTGATGGGGTGTGATCTGAAGGGTCTATCTCCCTCCTTGCCTTCACCCTTTCCTTTCTGCTTCTTGGACACTATGACATGACAGGCTTTTCGTCTACTATGCCCTTCTCCCATGCTTCCTGCCCTGGGGACCACTAAGTATGGTTTAAAAACACAGGTCCATATAAACCTCTCCTCCTTTAACTTGTGAGTATCTAATATTTTGTTCTAGCAACAAGGAAAGTGACCAAGACCCAGTCGAAAACATATCACTCACTGAGGCTAGGCTGCTAAATCATTATCTCCAAATAGTAGTTTAATGTTCATAGTAAATAAGTCTCTTCTTAACACTAGGAGGTCTAATAAGGGCTCAGATGAAGGCAGCTCCATCTTTGCTAAGGAATAATTTAGGGCAAAAGAAACCCTAGCAATACAGTCCAGCACTTGACAGTTCTCTATGGACATAATTTTGGGTGGTTTTAAATTTTTCTTTCTGTTATATTTTAAATGAAAACATTGTCGGGCTGGAGATTTAGCTCAGTGGTTCCAGGGTCTGCTCGGCAAATGCAAGGTCCTAAATTCAAACCCAGGGCCACATACCACAATGCCAGGCATGGTGGCCTATGCCTATAATCTCAGAACTCAAGAGGCAGAGGCAGGAGGTTGCTGTGAGTTTGGCTACACAGTGAGTTCAGGGCCAGCCTGAACTACAAACAAGACCCTGTCTCAAAAAATTAAAAAAAAAAAAAAAAAAAGACATGGTCTCCCTTCCATTTTTGATGCTGGGGGGCGGACATGTTCTATGTTCTGTATTCCCATCAAGATGCTGAAAAATAAGGCAGTGATTATAAAGTTCTTATAAGAAACACCAAAAAAGGAAAAGAATGAGTTTGGCTTCTCTACAGACTTTTTAACTAAGTTTATGAAGTCTCATTTGCTCACTTTCAATATTTCTTGAGTTAGAGTCCATAGAACTCATAGAAGCAATGTTAAAAGGAGCCTTCAGGTCACCTGGTCCCATCTATATCTATCTATCTATCTATCTAAATCTGTCTGTCTGTTCCTCTATGTAGTACTGCAGACTGTACCCAGGGTTTTGCACTAAACTACTTCCCAAGCTACTTTTTCATTTTGAGATTGAGTTTTGCTGAGTTGCCCAGGCTGGCCTTGAACTTACAAATATTTCTGTTTCAGACTCCTCAGTAGCTAGGATGCACTGCCACACTCAATGAAATGCTCCTATATTCTGGATGTACAAACTGAGGCCCAAGTAGTACAGTCTTCTCTAAATCTTACCTATTCTTCAAAGATCACTTTTATTTTATCTATAGATATAGATCTATATAGATTTATATATATATATATATATATATATATATATATTTTTTTTTTTTTTTTTAGGTTTTTTGAGACAGGGTCTCGCTTTGTAATTCAGGCTGGCCCTGAGCTCAGCCTCCAACTCACATCAGAGCAATCCTCCTGCCTCTGCCTCCCGAGTGCTGGGATGACAGGCATAAACCAGCATGCCCAGCACTGTGGTATGTGGTACTGGTTGCTGCTGGGCGTGAGTCTCCATGCCCAGTATTGTATGTGGTTACCGAGGATTGAACCCAGGTCCTTGTGTTTGCAAGACAGGCGCCGGAACCACTGAGCTAAATCCCCAGCCCCATTATCTCATATATTTTATTTATTCCAAAAGACAGAGTGTCAGAAGGCCAGAGATTTTGTCTATGTCCCAACCTCACAGCACACTAAGTACATAGCAGCTCACAGTAAGCCTCTAAAAGCGTCACTTAGTAACCAAACTATGATATACCCTTCTCTAGAAGAGAGATGCTGCAGAAGTTAAGGCTCCTGCTCACACTCTGTCTGTTAGTTCTATACCCAGAGTTGGAAGAAGAGATTTATTTCAGCTCACAGTTTGTGATTTCACTGCACAGTCAGTCGGCTCCACGGTGGGAACATCACGGTGGAAGGTGCAGAGAAGCAGCACTGATCCCCTCTTGGCTGCCAAGAGCCAAGGGAAGAAATATGAGGAAGGAAGGTCCGGGGGCCAGCGACAGTCCCATGGTCAGGGCCACGGCACACAGGGGACACACTCAGAAATGTGCTTTATGAATCTCCTCGATGTCTCTTAATCCAGTCAAGTAGTGACCCACAGCTGTGATCCCAACACTCTGTGACAACAGAGTAAGAGGATCTCACTTTGAGCCCAGCCTGGGAAACTCAGCAAGTTAGCAAGCCCCAGTCTCAAAATAGAAAATAAAAGAGAGTGGGGAATGTGCTGCCAAAAAAAAGTACCACCACATTCCACTTGTCAACTTAACACCCAAAACATTTCCTTAAACCATACTTCATCTCCAAAGAAACACGGTACCAAGGCCATAATTCTACCTAATAGGAAGTGACCAAAAACATGCTAATTCTTTCTCATAAGTCTCAGTAGTCTAAGCATTGTTCAAAATTCTAAATCCAGCTCAGGTGTGGTGGCACACAGCTATAATCCCAGCTCTCTGGGAAGCTGAGGTAGAAGGATCAAAAACTCAAACCGCAAAACAAAACAAAACAAATTCAAGCCCAGCCTGGGCAATTTAACGACTTAGAAAGACTCTCTCAAAAAATAAAAAGGGGCTGGAGATCTAACTCAGGGCAAAGGCCCAAGTTTCAATCTCCAGTAACCTCTAACCTTCAAAAAGGTTCAAGTCCAGAAGTTTCCCCTGAAATTTAAAACACAAACTTAGTACGAGCCCTTGTAAAAAATCAAAAAGCAAGTTACCAAATTCCAAGATGAAATGGCACTGATAAACATTCCTATCCTACAAGCAGGAGTGGGGGATAGAAAAGAATAGAACCAAAGCAAGCTGGGAACCCAGCGGGGTGACCATTAAGCCCTGCCGTCCACTGCAGGGTCTGAGGCACTGGACGGCAAGATGTGACCTGTTGAGGGCAGGGGGGGGTCACAGTCTCGGGAGCCCCCAGACAACCAGAAGTATGCCATTCTACTCTTCTAGATGTTTATTAATCCAGTCAAGGTGAAAATCAAGACTGACACAATCTGAAAACAATTTTTCCCAAATTTTTGAAAAAGTAGTTTTTTGATTAGAGAAGAAAGTAGAGTAAAAGTTGATGTGACCATGGGTTTTTTTGTTTTGTTTTTTGAGAC
Organism: Petromus typicus; assembly: GCA_004026965.1. Classification (NCBI taxonomy): domain Eukaryota; kingdom Metazoa; phylum Chordata; class Mammalia; order Rodentia; family Petromuridae; genus Petromus; species Petromus typicus. Next base: position 86,835 of record PVIR01003451.1, read on the forward strand.
AAGGTTTCACTGTGTCAGGCTGGCTCTGAACTCACTATGTACCAGGCTTACCTCAAACTAGGAGCAACCCTCCTGCCTCTGTCTCCCATGTGCTGGGATTACAGGCATGCACCACCACCCCTGGCATGACCACAGTCTTACAGAGTCAACTACCGTGTGCATACCCACATACATACACACACACAAATACCTCTTTCTATTTCCTTAAATACTACATCAGTATATTTTCAGACAAGCATTATCAATATTTTCTCAACTTGGGCATTTATAGAGCTGAGGCCAACTAGAAACACTATAAATGTTGTCTCTCATTTTTATCTTTAGGAGGGAAAAAAAAAGCATGGAAACTGTAACAAATATATTTGAGCAACCACTATTAATAGATGCTCCTTCCCAGCAGGACAAATGAAACAGACTCCCAGAAATAAGCTTCAGAGTAGAGGAGAACACTGATTCTATACTTCTGTACTTAGATCTTGTAGATTTTTCTCCTCCCTAAAATGATCGGAATCCAATTCAAAAAAGCCCTCTATCAAGGCCAGGGATTTAGCTCAGTAGTTCCAGTTTCTGCCTGGCAAGTGCAAAGTCCTGAGTTTGATCCCTGGTAACCACATACCACAATGCCAGGCGTGGTGGCTCATGCCTGTAATCCTAGCACTTGGGAGGCAGAGGCCGGAGGATCACTATGAGTTCCAACCTGGCCAGAGCTACATAGTGAGTTCAGGGCCAGCCTGATCTACAAAGCAAGACCCTGTCAAAAAAAAAAGAAAAAGAAGAAGAAATAGAAACCCTCTATCACTGAGCTACACTCCTCGCAAATCTTACAAAGTTTACTTGCAAATCTTACAATGTAAGATTGCTCATCAAAACTAGCACCAGTGCCAGGGATAAAGCTTAGTGGCACCATGCCTGCCTAGCAAGTGCAAGATTCTGAGTTCAATTCTTGGTACCACAAAGAAGAAAAAGTAGATCCAGTCACCAAATACTGGTATGAGGGCTGTGTCCTAACACTCCCCACACACATGCACCCTATGTGGTGGGCCCACACCCTCACCCTATCCTGCTATTACAATGAGGGAAGAGACTGTGATCCAGGTCCAAAGAAAGGCTGGGGATTTTTTTTTTTTTTTTTTTTTTTTTTTAGGCAGGGCCTTACTTTGTAGTTCAGGCTGGCCCTGAACTCACTATGTAGCCAAGGCAAGCCTGGAACTCAGCAATCCTCCTGCTTCTGCCTCCTGAGTGCTGGGATTATAGGCATGAGCCACCATATCCAGCATTGTAGTGTGTGGTACCAGGGATGAAACTCAGGACTTTGTGTTTGCCAGGCAGATGCTGGAACCACTGAGCTAAATCCCCAGCCTGAGACCAGGGAAATTTACAGCCCTGCTAAAGTATTTCTCTCTTTGTTCATCATGAGCTCTCCCTATGCTCATTCATGATGCCAACCAAGCACATGGCAACTTCACGTCACTCTGCCTGTCGGCTCAAGCTCAGCCAACAGCTGTCAGCCCGTAGCTGGCCTCTCCACTTACTTCTGGCTTGTAAGAAAAAGGAAAACTAACTGCATTACCTTTGAACTTGCCAGTAAGCCTGAAGCAGTGGCGGCCAGCCCATGGCACACATACCATCCCAGGCTGTTGGGAAGCTCTAAAAGGTTCACTATCACTAGTCTGGAGGCTAATTTTGAATGGTAGCTTTGCCATTCAGCAGCAACTTCAAACCCAACCCAATGAGCAGACTTTGTTGGAGACTCATCCTTACTTCAGCTCATGTCAGAGCACAAACATGGACACTTGTTTCCCTACCAGCACCCTGGGGCTCTCACTGGACCACAGACAGCAGGGAGCAAGGGGTAAGAAGAGTATTCCACACATGGCTGACATCTCTGAAAATCAGCCAGGCCTTCTCTTCCTGCTGGGACAGTAAATTAACTTTAGTAAATCTCATGGTCACCAGGGAAAGAGGTTGGTCAAAAACAATGAACTCAGCCTACTGTCTAGGACCCAGATGGAGAACAGCTCAAGTATAACATTTTTTAAAGTTCAAGTTAAATAAAATAATGTCGGGGCCGGGGAGTTAGCTCAGTGGTTCCGGCGCCTGTCTTGCAAGCGCAAGGACCCGGGTTCGATTCCCCGGTAACCACATAACAATACTGGGTGTGGAGACCCACACCCAGCAGCAACCAGTACCACATACCACAGTGCCGGGCGTGGTGGCTCACGCCTGTCATCCCAGCACTCGGGAGGCAGAGGCAGGAGGAT
>PVIR01003452.1:0-88669 GCA_004026965.1 Petromus typicus
ACCTCTGAACATGCTCTTCAGCCCTCCCAATGGACTTCAGGGAAAGGATCTCTGTGTAGGAAGGTCCTCGAGGTGCATGGCAAGAGGAGCGTTGCTGAGACAGAGCAGGGCCCTTATCAACAAAAGCTTCCAGCAACCCGCACTCACTGGAACAATGCAGAAGGTGCGAGGAATTTCAAATTCCAGCGACAAAACACCCACAAGCCCAGGCGCTCCCGTATCTCCTCTTCGTGACTGGAATGTCAAAATCTCAGCTTCTCTTCTGAATATTAATTAGTATTTAAGACTCATTAAGCTGGTTTTAGTGATTTATTTCATTCTGTAATTAGATATTATAATTAGATTATATCTATCAGATCTTCAACTTGTCTCTAATAAGAAACTGTTCAATACATACGGATATAAATTTATCAAATTATAACACATGATTCGAACTAGATTATCAATCTTGTTTTGAAATAATTCAATGATGACAAATAGATGTCATGGTTTTTTTGCTTTTGTATGGATGCCTATTTTCTAAGTGGTCAGTATGTACCACTGGTACTTTGGATCTTTAGCTAAGTGACATAAATATTTCTTGGTGTTCTGTCCCTGAGAATAAGCTGGAAGTTTAGCTCCATGTCCCTGCCATATTCCTTTGTTTTCTCGAGACTTTTGCCAAGTCAGGGGATGTCAGAAGCATGCCCAGGCTGCACCATGTGGACACACAGATCCAAAGGCACCAGACTTGTGCAAACTAGAGCTACCTGTAGACGCCGCCTTCCTGCCCTCAACTAAGCCAGCTGTTCCCCGGGACACTGGTCACTCATCAGAGTAGAGGGGGCCGCTGTAGGCACTGCCGTGAAATTTCCCTGTCCAGTTGGCTGCTCCTGGATCTTCTGACCATTAACTAGTCCAGTCTGCTGTCTCTGGACACTGTAAGCACCTCGTGATGACCTTCCTGTCCAGCCCGCCCCTGCCAGGCTGTTCTTTCTGGCTCATAATCTGTATTAGTCATATTATTTCGTTCTGATGCCTTCATGAGCTGTATCTCTCACAACCGTCTCTCTGCTCTCTTGGCAACCTACACCTTGGCTCCGGTACACCTGGCTGTGAACAAGACACCTGGTATGACACTTTCACCTTGAAAAGTCAGAAGAAAGTGTACAGAACACTATCAAATACTTCTATGCTATGTTACCAATAACATTCCCAAACAATAGTTCCTTCCTGTAACTTATGATGGCAAACAGCATAAAGAAAAATGGAAAACAGGCTAAGGTCAGGGTTAGGGTTTTAACAGCTGTGCCAGGCAGACCACACTCTGGCTGAGACAAAAGCACTGAGCAGTTTTCAGTCCACTTCTTTGTGATCAGAGAGGTGCTACACCAGCAGAGTGACACATAAGTAAACAGAGGCCTGAGTCCTGGGGAACAAGAGTTTCTGCTCTAAGAAGGGATGTGGGTGCTGTGGTTAAAGAAGGAGAGAGATGAGCATCCGGACTGTGAGCACAGGAAGACAGTTTACACACAAGGAGGTATATGGACCTTTTTTTTTTGGTTTGTTTCTTGTTGTACTGTGTGTGTGTGTGTGTGTGTGTGTGTGTGTGTGTGTGTGTGTGTGTGTATGTGGTACTAAAGATTCAACCTTTTCACACTGAGCTACACTTCCAAAATTTCCTGGTGTTTTTGAGACAGGATCTCCTCAAATAGCTAAGTTGTACAAGCTGGGCTCCAGTTTGCAGCCTCCTGCCTCAGCCTCCCAGAGTGGGATTACAAGCCTGTACCACAAGATAAGCATTTGTCTTGATGTGTGTGGATGAGAAGAACAGAACTGTAATCAGGAGTCACTTAGAAAGGAGAGAAATGGCAGAGCTAACAGGAGAGGTGTGGGCAACCAGCGTTCACAGGTACAGCCACTGGGACTCAGGTTCCAGTCCTTGGACATGACTACAGCCTGGGCTGAGCTGCTGCACAGAGTATCCACAGCCACGAGTGACTCTTGAGCGTGACTAGAGTCTTAGAGGAACTGAATATTTGGTTGTACTCAATTTTAAAGAATATAAACTTAAAAGCTGAAGATGAGTTCATTTTTTAAGGAAACTTTTAAATGTGTTTGGAACAACTCAAGTATGTGACTCACCTTTTATCAGCTATGAAGTCAAAATACAGATCACTCATTTCTAATAAAAATCTGGCAACCAAGCTATGAGGACTTGCTGCTGTGAAGTGAGCCTTAGATCCAAAAGACTTGATAGAAAGCAGAATGTAAATAACTCACTAATAACTTTTCACAGTGCTATAGGTTAAACCCAGGGCCTCCACACTGAGCTCCACTTCCAGCCTCTTAAAAGATGTTTATTACATTTGTGAGATAGAGTCACGTTAAGTCACTGAACTGCCCAGGCTAGGTTTGAACGTCTGATCCTCCTGCCTCAGTCTACCAGAGTGCTGGGGCTATAAGCACAAGTCACATCTAACTCCGTTGATAGTTTTTATATAGATGCTATGTTAAAAAGATGTCTTAGACATATTACGTTAAATGTAATAGCTTATTAAAGTTACTTTCAGTCTTTTGTTTTAACTTCCATTTATGTGGTCACTAGCACACTGTGAACTCAGCGTGAGGGCGTATCTTTATGGTGGGCGGTGGGGTTGAGGGCTGTGACTACCCAAGTCCAGGAGTGTGACCTTCAGCAGAGAGAGGAAATAATACCGAAGGATTGAATGAGAACCTTAGACCTAGACGGGCACAATAAGAGGAAAGAAATGCCACCAACTGGCTCCTCGCTGGAGCTGACACTGCCCAGCCCAGAGCCTGGGAACTCGAAGACAGGTGAAGCAACACCCATGTGCATACCTGCCCCACAGAAAGGAGGCAGCACTTCCACAGCCAGGAGCCGGAAGACCTTGCTCAGAACTGATTGTGTGTTAGGAGAACCAGGCAGACAGAGACAGAGTGAGGGAGGAGCAAAAGAAATATTTTTAAAAGTAATGGTTGAAATTTTTTGAAAAGTCCAGGTGGTTACAAAAACAGGAAAAAGAAACTCACAACCATTCTAACTCAATAAGCAATTCTAACTAAATGTGCAGATTTTTTTTAAAAGGTATTATAAAATCAATGCTTATGTAACTCCATTCTTCAAAAAAATTGTAGGTAGAAGCCTTATTGCTCATTGAGATGGAGCTTTTGGGGTGCTTTGGGCTTGGTGAGGCCATCAGGATTGTGCCCCAAAATGGGATGAGGGATACCCCAGTTCTGTCTCACCATCTGAGAGTACACCCAGACGGCAGCCATCTGCAAACCAGGTAACAGGTCTGCAGTGACATCGGATTTGCTGGCACCAGGATCCTGGATTTGTTGAAGAGCTGTGAGACATAGATGTCTGCTGTTGAAGTCTGTGCTGTTTTGTTCCAGCAGCCCAGGCTGAGCAGTATCACTAGGCATATCAGAAATCACCATGTGCAGCTACAGAATACTCATTATTTTTAAGCGCTTATGGAATGTTTACCAAAATATACCATATGTTGGGCTATGAAGCAAGATTTACCATATTTTCTAAGATCGAAGTTCCACAGAATGCATAGCACTCTTGGTAGTAGAGTTCATGTGGGATATGTTTATTAACAATGTTAGCCTGCTTGGTCTGCGCTCTATAGTACATTGAATATCTATAGATTTTTCTTTTCACTCTTTATGGTTGGCATATATAATTGTACATATTCTGGGGATAAAATGTAACCTTTTGTTACATGTACACATTGTATAGCAATCAAATCAGAGTACATGGACTATCATCACCTTAAATACTTATCACTTTCTTTGTGATAAGAAATTTCAAAACCATCTAGCTATTTAGAAGCATTTGCTATTGTTAACTCTAGTCATCCCACTACTCAAAGAACACCAGATGTATTAGTACTATTTAACTATAACTTTTACCTGTTAATCAGTTTTTCTCTCTCCTCTATCTCCTGCTCCTCTCTCTGATTAAAACTGTTTAGTGAAATAATGATGATAGGTATATGAGGAGGGAGTTATACAGTGGGTAGGAGAATGGGTAGAAATGAGAACTGACTCACGTCATATACTGGTACGGATCCCCAATGTTGAGTGTGATTGTGATGTGTATATACTATGTACCAATAAAGAACTCGATAAAAAAGAATGATGATAGAAAGACAGGTACTTGTGATCTCTTAAATTGCTATCCTCATAGGAATAGAGAAGGAATATTGGTTAATATTTACAGATTTCTTCCTTAATCACAAAGCCAGGGACATAAATGTACCTTGAAATGGGCAAAAACATAGCTTCATTAATTTGGGATTTCTCAGTATGCCCACTTTAATCATTAATATCTGAGAGAATAGTCTTTCTAGAACAATCTTACTTCCAAGTGAAAAGCCATGCTATGGACTCTTGGTCGACCTGGACTGGTATATGGGAACCTCATCTCATCCCTAACCTGTCCACGCTGCTTACTATCAGGCTGGCTGGATCTGGGTTTGAAGGTCTGTCTCTCCAGTCTGTGGACATATTCTGCCCATCTCCTGGATTTCCAGCATGAGAGAATGTCACAGCGGGTTGCTTCCCTTGTTCTACTGCTAAGGCGAATGTGAGTCATGCTATTGCCTCTGTTGGGTGGGTCTGCTCGTCCACAATGGGGAGCCCCTCATTCATCACCATACCTGACCAAAAGCTATGTCTAAATTTGTCTATATTTGGGTAGGTCCTGAAATTATTGTGTTTACAAACCACCACCAAATGATCTACCTTTGTACCTGTGGAAGTACTCCTGGTTGGGTGGCTATTCCTTCTCCCTAGCATTTCACAGGAGCAGGTTATAGAGACAGAGGAACAAAGCTCCTGCTCCAGGCAGTCCCAGCCCCTGCCAATTTCTGCTAGGCTATGAGGTGATGAGCAGAACAGAGCGCGGTGCAGTAGCTCATAGTTAGCACCCACAACAACTCCACTGTGGCTCTGCGGAACCCTGTGTCTTCAAAGCACAAGCTCAAGTTGGCTCTTCTTCACATGAACATGTGGAGGAGCACACTGCTTCTCAGCTCCCCTTGAGTTAAAATGCCCACAAGTCTTGACCACACTTATTAGTCTACTCTGGAGAGAATGACCTAGCACTCACTGGGTAAAAGTCTCTGTCTCTCGTCTTCTTACCAACCATCGCTTCCTGATTCCCACTGACGATGAGCCTGGAGTCCAGATGGGGACAAAGGTGAGGACGATGGGGTGATCCTGGTGTGTGTACATCATAACTGGATGATGTTCCTACCAAACTAGACAGAAAGCACCTTGAGGGTGGGGTGGTGGCCCCCACTCTTTGGTAGTTCCTCAGAGCTTTCACAGAAAGGAAGTATTAGAAGGAAGAAAGTACTAGAAAACCACATCTTCTTGAGATACTCCGCACTTATTTGTGCAGGTGAGAAACACCCACATGAAATCTCTGGTCAGACGTTACCCGTGTGCTAACTAGGTCTCGGAACCCCATGGGAGAAGTGAAAAAATATGTTTGTGGAATGAATGAATTGGAGAGTCCAGTCTTCCTGCGAATTATCATTTGCTAAAGATGCATTTTGGTCTCCATGGGAACCAGCCCTCTCCTCCTCTCGCTCTTCTTCTGAAACATCATTATGTAAAGTGCATAGCTAGACTCAGTCTGCTCTCACTTGGCAGGTGACAGTAGTGTTTCAGCTGCAGGATCCTTGTGGGAGGATAGAAAGGCTCCCCTAGCTGCAGGGAGGCACCATCGGGGCCATCTTTCCCTTGATAGTTACATCTTCAGTTTTTAAACAAATCTTCATATTCTGCTAATGTACATTCTCACCAACAGTAGACAGAGTCCCCCTTTCTTCACCTGCTGACCTGCATTTATTGTGCTTTGACTTTCTGATTACAGACTCTCGAATTGGGGTAAGATGATATCACATTGTAATTTTGACTTGTATTTTCCCGATGACTTGTGATAATCAGGATTCCTTCATACATTTCTTGGCCATCGATAGAACCTCTTTAGAGAAATGTCTATGCTGGCCTTTCACTTGTACTCTAACTGGATTACTTTTGGTTGGTTTGGGGGTTTTATTTTATATGTGTGTGTGTGTGTGTGTGTGTGTGTGTGTGTGTGTGTGTGTGTGTGTATGTATCCCCGAATATAAATTTCTTATGGAAGAATAGTTTGAAAATATCTCCTCCCATGATATGGGTCATCTCTTGGCTATTTTGATTGTGTATAGAAGCTTCTTAATCAGATAAAATCCCATGTGTCTATCTTTACTAATGTTGCATACACTACCACATAATCCAGTATTTCCACCACTGGGTAGGAACCCAAGGAAATAAAATGACATCAAAGAGACACCTGCACTCCACTCCCATGTTTACTGCAGCACCATGCACAATAACCAATGTACATAGTCAAAAGAATATTATTCAACTATAAAATGAATGCCATTCTGTCATTTGTAGCAATAGAGATGTACCTAGAGGCCTTTATGGTCAGTGAAATAAAGCAGACATAGAAACAAATACCACACTTCTCATTCCTCAGTGGGAACTACAAAAAATTCAGTCTCATGGAAGAATGGAGTGGGAGGGCTGGGATTTAGCTCATCGGCACCACACCCACCTCTTATGTTCGAGGTCTTGAGTTCGATTCCCAGTGCTGAGAGAGAAAGAAAGAAAGAACAATAGATTGGAACAGTAGTCAATGGGATCAGAGAAGACAGCTGGAGGGAGAGGTCAAAGGTTAGAAAGGTGCACACACCAGCAGATGGAAGGAGTTAGTCCTGCCCTTTTGTAGCACCATAAGGCCACTACTGTCTACAATGATCATGGTGCACTATAAAGTAACTGGAAAAGTGTGCAAGTTCTCAACCTGAAGAGAAAAATTAATATTTAAACATGTGGAAGGACTTATTCCCCTGATCTGACATTATACATTGTACACATGCCCCAAATTATCACACCGTAATATACAAATATTGTATCTCAATCAAAATGCAAAAAATCCCCAAGGAGCGCATTACATGAACATTGGCTCATGGTTCCTCAACACCTAGAATGTAGCTGCTCCACTCTCACAGTTTACGCCATTATCCTTTTAAAAAATAAGGAAATATTCCTAACTTTCTAGAAACTTCAGCCAGTTTTGATTATCTTCTGTGAAGAGGCACTAGTAGAAAAACTAAGAAAGGTCTTCACTGCCATAAGCCGGCTATAAATTTTTACATGTGTGGACCAAGTGCACTTGATATTTGGTGAGCTCTTGATAATCTTAGGTGCCCCTCCTTGCCTGCCTTGGAAAGCCAGGGACCCCAGAAAGAACTGGATAATCATCAGTTGGACGTAAAGAGAAGGTAAGTCATGGGAGGCCAGACCCTCCATCGGCCACTTTACCTTGGATTCCAGTCTCTGTGGAAATCAGCTGATGAACTATGTAGCATGTGGCCCAAGACAAGTTCACTAACTAATCCTACGGACCAGCTGCAGCTGAATTACACAACACAGTACCAGCTTCATTTCTTCTGCGGTCTCTGTGAATGTCAGATGAATTCTAGTGATTCTGCATGGTGTCTCTGTGGACTTCAAGCTTTTATAAAATAGCCCAGTAGTTCCCATGAAGGCCATGGGTCACTTAGATAATTTCTAACTTGGTACACGGTATTCAAATGTAATCCTCACGATGGAAAGAATGCCACAGGCCACTCAAGTCAAATCCTCCTTTTCCTCAGTGGAGAAACCAGAGTTCCACATGTGCTGAGGTGCCTCACAGTGATCAGAGGACAGCTAGAATTGGATGTCTGGCTCAGTGCTCTTCACAGTACCCATCACCCTAGCAGCCTTCAGATCCTTTAATATGAAGATATAGCATCCTGTAAGAGAATCTGGAGGTTGAAAACTTGGTCTTCAGGAATACACTGTCCTGTGAGCACAACCCACAACAGCAAATCCATTCTGAAGTGTGTCCACGGAAGCTGTTTTAACCTGACCTGTGGCTGAGGAGAGCAAAGATACGGTGATACAGTAAGTTTTGGCTACCAAGGGTCTGCGGGAAAGTACTCTGAATAATCAGGTTTTCCAGGAAACTAAAGATTTATATTACAGTTCTCAAATATATTTCAAATCCTGCTCATTTGTTCACTGAGAGGACACTATAAGTACCTGTCTTGGGCTAATCACCACTCTGGGCAGGATATAGATGTGGGCAGGAAGTAGAATCCTGCTGTGGGGGGCTGGTGTGCAAAAAACACTCATTACAGACCCCGGGGGAACAGGAAGAGTGCTGTAAGGAAAGCAGGTCACAGGCCTAGCAATATTCATCCCTGAGGGGTGCCTCCCCCGCTGTAGGAGGGGGCACAGTGACATATGGATGGCTGTGTACGTGTGTGCATGTACGCATGTGTGCATATGTGTGTGTGTGTAGGCATAGGAAGAGAGTTCCCAGAAGGGGAACTCAGGCCCCAGGCAACAGTGCCTGGAGTGCCAAAGGCTGGAGTGGATCGACACTCACCAGAACAGGTAGGTGCAAAATCGGAGAAGAAACAGGAAACCACAACAGGAAGGACTTTGTAGACCAGTGAAGAGGATTTTTGCCTTTTATCTTTAATGAAATGAGCAGCCAGTTTGTGATTTTAACAGAGTAAAATGCTTTAAGTTCTTAAAAGGCTCAGTCTGATTTTTTGCTGTTGAGCATCAACTTGGTCCATGAGAAGGACATGGAAGAGACTATGCTCTGCAGCTTTTGGAATGACTAGTGGCTTTTCTAGGCTGGTGACAGTGGGTGAGGAAGGAGGGGTCTGGCTCTGGATGGATTTTGGAAACTTATTTGCTCAGCTTTGCTCTCAGCAACAAGAAAATATGGCCTCACCTTCCTGGTGGTGGAGTGGGCAAGGACCACACCTGAGAGGAAATCAAAAGTGCATCGTGTCCGTATTATATACTAGATAGCAACATGAACTCATCAAGGTGGCATTGGACACTATGTATCGCAAAGGTGACCAACTCCTCAAAAAATCAGACACAAGAGCTTAAATATCACTTATACGAGAAACCCAAAGTATCAATAAAGAACAAAGGAAAAGATAGACAACAGGAAGTAGGGAGCTAGCTACCTCTCAAATAGGATGAGGAGACAGAGTATGGAGAGGGAAAGGAATGGAAAACAATGAGGTGTGTGGTGCCATGCACCAGCTCCCCACAGGAACTGCGGCCATCGTGTGCTGCAAATGTGGGCTTGTGAAAATGAAAATTTTTTAAAAAGACAAGTGCAAATGTTCTCCTCTCTTTGGACAAGAGCATGTGTGATGCTCTGGCTGGTCCCTGATGTCCCCAGTGGTGGTGACGTTCCCTGTGTCTCTGGGATACAGGACCCTCAGATGCTCTCAGCTGGAGGGATCTTCACTCCAAAGATGCCGCACTATTGTGATTTCCTGGAAATGGAATGGACTTTGTCTCAGTTGTCCCTCGCTGCTTATTGTCACATCTTGGTGTACCTGGGGTATCTCCGGTAGCGATGAGGAGAAGTGTGTTAGCAGGAGGAAGAAAATAAAGATAAAGTCTAAATCTCTAACAAAGAGCAAAGCTTTGCATTTGGAAAAAGAAGAGTTTTCTAATAAGAAACTAGAAGGAATGAGCGGAGGAGTTGCAGAATAGCAAAGAGTGTGATGTGTTAGAATCGCGGGTGGGGAGATGGTAGAAGGGACCAGTCAGCTCTCGGGTACTATATTGGGACCTGAGATTATGAACAGGAAGGACCATGTCCCAGTCACCTTCAAGGACACGCACACTGGCGACACCCACAGGACTCCGTAGCCCCGACTCTTAAAGGTCCCTCCACCTCTTTGTAGCACCACCCTGAGGCCCAAGCCTCCAACACATGGGTTTTGGGAGCAATGGAAGCCCTGAAGACAGCAGATGATTCAGTTTTAGGAGGACTTCATCAAGGGACAGAGCACAAGTCACTGTGACGTTTGTCAGCTGACCTACACCCTATAGCACCTACATGCCTCTTCCTAACTGGAGAGCAGGCATGGAGTTCTTCCAAAGAAGAGCTATAAGGCTGGGGGTTTAGCTCAAGAGGTACTGCTCCTACCTTGCAAGCACAAGGGCTGGAGTTCAATCCCTGGTACCGCAAGAAAAAAAATTTTTTTTTTAATCCAGGGAAAAGTTGTGAGCACCAACGTTCCACGGGTGTGGAGACCTCCCTGGGCCAGGCAGCGCCGCACTATGGTGTCTCTCGGTGGAGTTTGTCCAGGGCAGATTTTCAGCAGGGTCCGGAGGGGCCCTTAGGGAGAAGGAGACCTCTAAGCAAACCCTTGGGGAGTTGAGTGGTGTGGCAGAGTGTGGGGACATCAGGGTGAAGAGCAGAGAGAGGCACAGCATGTTGGGGACAGAGGTAGCCAGTGTCTGGGAGCAGAGGGACTAATGCTAAGAGAAGCAAAGGGGTGTTGCGTGCATGCAGGTTACCTGGCTGAGGCCTGGACACTGCCCATGAAGCTGAACTGTTTCCTGTCTCCCTGCATCTTGGAAGTCAGTTTTCTTTTGTTTTTTTTTGTTTTTGTTTTTGAGACAGGGTCTGTCTCCATACCTGGCATTGTTGTATGAGGATCCAACCCAGGCCCTTGCACTTGTAAGGCAGACGCTGGAACCACTGAGCTAAACTCCCATCCCAGAAGTGGATTTTCTTACATCAGATCTTCATCTGTTCAGCATGATCATGTTCTGCTAGGGGACGATGCTATGTCCTCTCTCATCCCAGCCAGGTCCCAGCCAGGTAGACACACCTGGCATGTACTGAGCCACAGGACTGCATTCCAGGTCCCAGGAAGTCCGGACAGATAGTCACTGATCACTGTCCTCATTTAGTTCTCCCTGTCATTTGTGTTTAGACTCTTGATGAATCTATGACCATTTTAATAATATTTTAGCCTACAACAAAAATGCAAAGATTGCATCCATTTGATTTACTTCATGGCTAAAACTACAATGGTTGGTTTTTATTTTTTTAAACTTTATTACATTGTAGGTATTATCCAATAAATATTCTCTATTGAGATGATTTTTCTCACTTAAATTAATCACTTTATTATTATTATTAATTGTACATGCTTATGGAGCATTTAAGCCCGTACATGCAACCATGAAAAGTTCAAGTCCAGGGCCGGGGATTTAGCTCAGTGGTTCCAGCGCTTGTTTTACAAGCACAAGGACCCGGGTTCAATCCCCCAGTAACCACATACAATACTGGGTGTGGAGACTCACGCCCAGCAGCAATCAGTACCACATACCACAGTGCCAGGTGAGGTGGCTCTTGCCTGTAATCCCAGCACTCGGGAGGCAGAGGCAGGAGGATTGCTGTGATGTGAGTTTGAGGCTGAGCTCAGGGCCAGCCTGAACTACAAGTGAGACCCTGTCTCAAAAAACCTAAAAAAAAAAAAAAAAGAAAGAAAGGAAAGAAAAGTTCAAGTCCAGCTAGTTAACATTACCAGATCCTTAAACAGTTCCGAAAACATTTTTTTTATTAAGACCTAATAAGTGTACATATATTTGAGGCACAGAATGACATTTAAATTTAGCTAAGTTCGTACTCCTAGAAAAAAATCCTACTTGATTTTTGGTTATGGTATTTAAACAAAATGCACACATTGTGTTTTGCTAGTATTTTATTTCAAGTTTCTCATCATTTCCTTAGGAAGTTTGGCTCTACTCATCTGGGAAGGGGTTTTGTTACATTTGTCTTATTCAAGGTTATTATAGCTTCAAAACAGACTTACTTCTTTTTTCTGTATACTTTGGAATATTTGGCATAAATGTGGAATTACTAACGATTACAAGTCGAGGCTGGTCCACCTGGAAAGTCTTTGATGCCAGAGTTCCTTGGAGAGGTTGTTTAATGATTCATTTTGTCATGGTTATAGGACTCTCCAAGTTTTATACTTTTTCTTGAATCAATGTTTAGAAATTATAATTTTGCAACAGCATGGCCCTTTCATTAAAGTTTTTGTTGACTACCTTATTTGTTCATAATAATTTCCTATCATTTATATTCTTTAGATTTTATGGCTTGACATATTGTCAGTCCTGAAATATCTATCTGCATCTTATCTCTTTTTTTCCCTTAATCAGTTATGCAAAAAGGGTCTCATTTTTCATTGCTTAGCTTTTGGAACATATCAACTCTATTGTAGATTTAAATTCTGGCAATAGTTGCTCTGTCCCTAGCACTGGCATTTTCTTTCAGGCTGTTTTCTATTATTTTTCCCATCTTCTTGCCCTGTGGGAGCACCGGGCAGGTCTTTCTCCTAAGCCCTGCTTGGCCTCTGTCCCCCACGGGGTCCACAGCCAGGGCAGCTTCCCCAGTCCAGCTGGTTCAGGCCACACAGAGCACTGCTTCTCAGTGTCTCATTGCCAGCTCTCAGAAGATGCTAACGCAGTGTTCTAGTACGTTTTCATATTTTGCTTGAGCTCCAGCCTGGTTGATTTGGTTGCGGTTACAGGGGGCCATACCATGGCTGAGAGTTGTCCTGCCTAGGGTTGGCTGACTCAGAATAATGGGCACAAGGGACTTTGGTCATTTTGTCACCTCACCTGTCACCCTCCTTACCCTATCCTACCCCTGGTTTCCCGTGTTGTGCAGGTTTGGTGTGTACAATGCATTACACACATTGCCATTACCGTCCTGGCCCCTCCTGCCCTTCCTCCTCTTCCTTTCATCTGTCCAGTGACATTCCCCTGGTCTGGTCTCATCATTGTCTCCCCTCTTCCTTTTTCTTTTTAAACTCCATGTATTAGGGAGAACACAGGACATTTGTCTTTCTGAATGTGCTGTATTTCATGACATTGTGTTCTCTACACACATCCCTGTTCTTGCTGATGGCAGAATTTCCATCTTCCTCATGGCTCCATCGCATATACACACCACTCTTTCTTTATTCACTCACCCGTAGATGGCACCCAGGCTGGTTCTGTGTCTTCGTTGTTGTGAAATGCACAAAAATGAATGTGAGCTCAGATTCTCTGTAAGGCGGTGTCCAGCCCCCTTGTGTGTACACCCAGCAGTGGTGTGCTGGGTCAAGTGGGGGCTCTGCATTCAGATCTGTGCAGCCCCTCCACACCAACTCCCATAGCATCTGAACTAATCCACGTTCCCACCAGTAATGCAGGAAGAGATCCTTTCACACCCCGCACCTATCTTTAATTTATTGCATGCACGAAGCTTGGGGGTTGGGACCAAGATGTTTTTAACAACATCCACTTTCCAGATTCTCCATCTCAGAAGCAGCCACCAAGTTTGCTGCTAGCTGGCCTGGGAGTCCAAAACCTTCTTTGATTGCGCTACTGGGCTTCCCCATGAGCTCAGCACCATAGACCTGAAGATAGCAGCCTGCAAGTTGACAAGGCTTGGTTTCCCCCAGCGGAAGCCTTATCCCCTGTAGTTGTATGGGTGCCGACAAATGGGCTCAAGGCGGAAACCAAGGTGGTAGCCCATATTGTTACTCAATATTTCTTCATCCCAGATGTTTATGAATCTCAGTCTCTCCCCAGCAGAGACACTAAGACATTTCTTTGACAAAACAACAGCAATAGCAACATGCACAGTTGTGATTTCACTAAAGTCAAACCTTTTAGCCCTGGAGGGACTGTTTTTATGGTCCTGAGTACTGTTCACCACACCAGCCTGGGCCACTTAGTGACTTAACAGAGATTTTGTGTGAAAATAAAATAGTAAGAAAGGGCTGGGAATTGAGCTAAGCACAAAGACCCTAAATTCAATCCCATATAATATAAAAAGTAGGGGGTGGTAATGGCACATTTTTTTCTTTACCAGCCAGCTCAGAAAGTTTGTTGAGCTCTTGATCTTTATCAGGCTTCCCTCATTCTCTGGCCTATGGGGATTTAATTTTATTGACTGCGTGCAAAGCAGGAAACCAAGCCATAGGG
Organism: Petromus typicus; assembly: GCA_004026965.1. Taxonomy (NCBI): domain Eukaryota; kingdom Metazoa; phylum Chordata; class Mammalia; order Rodentia; family Petromuridae; genus Petromus; species Petromus typicus. The sequence goes on from PVIR01003452.1 coordinate 13,939, forward strand.
ATGGGAAATGACTTACCCAAGATCACACAGTCCCTGCAGGGCAGCGGTGGCCTTGTAAAGCCCCCCAAGACTTGCTCAGTTTTCTGTGTCCAGTTACATGGGGTCTTTCTCCTTCAGGGCTGGATGGGCACATCTCTAGGTGGCCAAGGTCACAGCATGCAGGCTGATTTCAGCGAGCAGCCTGTTTTGACACCAGGCTCTCTGGTCACCACATCAGCCCTTTGGTTCTGAGTGAGGGAGTCACATGTGCTTTGAGCAAAGGAGCAGGGGCTGGGAAGGGCCAGGTCCCTGTGCCTGCGGATGACAGGGAGTACTTGGTCTGTGCTTTCCACATAGCTGGGCCGGGGCAGCCGGGTGATTCTTGCCGTCATCGGGGTGAGATACTGGCCTCAGTGTGAAGGTTCTGAAAGTGGAGGAACAACTTTGTTCTGAATCTGAAACTGCTCTGCCAGTTTATTTTACTTGTGTATGTTTGCACTGCATCCTAACTGCACTTGTTTGGGGGGGGGTACAGGCATCTCAACCATTTTTATCCTTTTTTCCACCCCCCAGCTTGCCTTCTCCCCCAGATTCCCTCCCTGTCTCCACCAAGTCTGCTTTTTTGTTTCAATCACCTCCCATGTCTATCTGGAGGTGACTTCTAATAGCCGATTGGCAATTATACCTACAAGATAATTACAAATATGTCAAGAGATATTGTGCTAGAAAGTAAGTCAAATGACATGCTTTGGCTTTCTTTTTTATATGTGTGACAGCGCTTGAAAATTACAGGCAAAAATTATTTAAATAACTTGCAAAAGTGCAACCTAGAGGAGTAGAAACTCGGTTCTGGCAGTCATGAAAGTTCCCACTGTATCTACACAAATCTAAGTGGCACATAGTTTATCAGCTGCATGCACGCATGTGTGTGTGTGTGTGGGGGGGGCATTTCTCTTTTGTCTGACTCTGCTTTGCATTTGCATGATTTCTGTCAGCGAAGCGCAGTAGGATGGGCTTCTGGTAGCATATTCCCGTGGCCACCTGTGCTGTCTCCCTAACCTGCAGGTCTAGCACCCTTCCCAGTCTCTGTGTACCGCTCCCTTTTCATTGTGCCCTTTGGGCTCTCCAGATGGCACGTCTAGCACTTCTCTTAGTATTTTAAGCGGACCCTTGCCTGCAACATTCCTTCTAAGTGCTCTATATTTTATAATGGAGTTAAAAATAGCTCCAATCTGAGTGGAAGTCATGGTATTGGGCCAAAGCCAAGTTTAATGCAAGCTTCCCCACTCAGGGGAGCTCAGTTGTTGCTCTAAATTTTGATTTTTGTGCTTCTCCATGTCTCAGGCCTCTGTGAAATGACAGGTCTGAAATGAATCTCTCCTGAGAGGGCACATGAGATAAATGCGGTGAGCTCCACCAGTCCTGAGTTTGGCTTGGAAAGGTCCCTCTCAGCCCTATCATCCTGTCCCATCACTACAGTGGGTGATGACTTAAGAGTGGTTTTGTCCTTGTCGACTACCTCTGCCCCATGAAAGAGGCTCTTCAGCAGCCTGCGTCAGTGAATGTGGACATCTCGTGAGATGGAGGAGATTCTCCTTTTCATTCATAAGAAATCAACTCAGTTTTAACATTCTCTCTTTCCCAGGATTTAATCTTGCTAATTCTCCAGAGAATTTTTTTTTAATCATTTGTTTTGTTTTGGTTTTGGATACAATCAGACATGATCTTGTCCTAAAGCCCTGTTATATTTGTTTGTTTGCTGTTTGCCTTTGTGTTTGCTGGTTGATGTATTTGAAATTGGTTCTACAGTTCTGCAAAATAATTCTGGGAGCAAACTTCTTATAGCACAATAGCAGTTGAACCTCTTTGTCAGCAGATTGACCATTAGATTTGTTTCTCTGTTACAGTTTCATTCATTTTGGTGAATGACCATGAATCTTAGATAAATTTTATTCTTTTATGGATGTGGACACAGAGTTGCTGCAGATTTACTTCTTGCAAAAATTGATATAACCGAAATAAAATATATTTAGTTCAATTTATGTTTAATGATCATCTTCAGCCAATGAACACACTTGCCTTTGTTAGGATAGTTTAATTATTGTCTTCTGGGTGAGTCTTTACAGGACCATTATGAATGTGTGTGTGTGTGTGTGTGTGTGTGTGTGTGTGTGGTGTGCACAGCATGTGATATATGTGTGTACAGATGTGAATATGTGTGTTTTGTGTGAGTAGAGGAACCCCTCTTTCCACAGTTTCAGTCACCTGTAGCCAAATGCAGTTGGAATATTAAATGGGAAAATCAAGAGGAGAGCAGTTCACGAGGGCCACACAATATGTTCGAGCTCCTGGCGAGATCTCCGGAGATTCTCCCCCAACATTCCAGGCAGGGCTTCCCACATGTCCTCTGTGCCCAGGTCTCATGCTGTGTGCCTGAGCAGCAGTCTTTGCTGTCAGTTGAAGGCCACAGTGTCACAGTGGCCTGTGTTTCCTTAATCACGGGCCCAGCATGTGCGGGTTGCCAGCGGGGGTGACTCCATCATGGTGGACTGTTGGAATCATTCTGTTCTGTCATAAGCCATTGTTTTAAAAGTCTTCTTGTGCCTAAGTCATAAACAAAGTGTAGTCAAAGGTTTACACACAAGGAGAAACACAGTATATGTTCAGTTCACAGTTACAGGCATCTACTGCCAACATCAAGGAACATACCCTTTGCACACGGAGTGTGTGTGTGAATGTGTGCGCATGTGTGTGTGATATACACGTGCTCCTTAGTTTCCGATGAGGTTAAATTCTCTTCCTTACATCCTAAGTTGCAAGTGTCAGAAGCTTTAGGTCCATGTAAGACAGATCATGCATCCTGACCGAGCAGCAAGGCTCACAGAGAGCAGCCGCCATTCACTCTGGAGATCACAGGCTGCTGCTGCCCCAGTGGCAGGGCACTGTCACCCTGCACATCGCACATCTCCTGAAGCAAGGTCGAAGTGCTCATCTCAGTGTGACTTCCACTGCTGAGTAATGCTTTTGCCCCATGCAAAGGCAAAATACTGTAAACTAAACCGTTGCCACCTAAGGACCTCAGGGTATATGTGTACATGTGTGTTTGTGTATATGTGTGTATCTGTATACATGCATGTGTATATGCACAGGTGGGTGTATGTATGTATATATGCATGTGCATATGTATCTACCCATGCTTTCACATGCATATATGTGTGTGCACACACAGAGGCATAATTTCATTGGGGTGCTCCTTCCTCCCTGTTACAACTGTCTCAGGAATTGCACTGACGCCCGTATTACTGTAAGTTTCTCAGTGTCCTCACATACCCAGAAACTATAAAAACACAAGTCTATAATCTGTCATGGCAGCTCAGGAGTTTAAAGCCCAAACTTGTGCTTCCTGAGTGTGGCTGTTGCCTGTGGCAGTCCTGCTGTGCGTGGGAGAAAGCCCTTCAGGAGGGAGCCCCTGCTTCTCCCCCAACATTCCAGGCAGGGCTTCCCACATGTTGAGCCCAGACCATGAGAAGTGTAGTCAGAGTGTAGCACATGCACCCAAATCTCCCCCACGGTCCAAACCCCACAACTCAAAACGCATCTAGGAAGCACTTGTGGTGTGATTTACAGGCCTGTATTGGAAACAGAACCAAATTTGAGACTTTCTTGGATATAATCTTGTTTGAGTATAAATGATGAATTGCAAGTTTGGTCAAGCTTAGAAGCGTCTTGAGTTTTGATGAAGGCTGGCTTTGCCCAGTCACTATTATATATGGGAGTTGATTAGTTTCGGGAATACAGATACTGTAAAATAATCTAGTATTTACTAAATAATATTTCCACTGAGAGTCAGGGATTTCTTTCTAACTGGCAAGCGACCTTCTTTCAAACTGGACCTGGTGGTCCAAGTGACCCAATCTCCACAGAGTCCCTGCTGGAGTCCTCAGAGTTAGAACAGAACTTTAGTCAAAGGGTTAATGATCAGCTTGGTGGTCGCCCCAAGACAGCAGATGGGAGGCCTGCTGAGTCACCGTGATGTCTCACTCTGCCTTCCCAGTAATCCCCAGCCCTCCCCCCACTCTTCCCGGAGCCAGGCCGTCTGCCCAGGCAGTGCCGACTGCTGCCTGAGGCCATGTCCTAGAAACAGCCCTGCTGGTGTAGGTGAGAGCCTGCTGAGACATTCACATTGTTCAAGGCGGCTCTAGAAGGACCAGACCCATTACGGAATGTGCCAGAATTAGGGTGGATCCTGAGGCAGGGCAACTTTTACAGAGCTACACACACACACCCCATCACACACTGTGCCTGGGGCTTCTATGTGCTGTGGAAGCAGATCTCACTTGCTCTGTTTTGTTTATCTCTCCCTGCATGCCTTTAAGATATGTATATATGGAAGTCTATTTCACTTCGCTTTAATGGACTACTTAAAGAGGATTAAATGGCTAAGAAAGGTGGCTTGCAGCAGGGTTTAATTAGCCTTGAAACGCAGAGTGCAGGAGAAGAGGTTTGGAGCAGCTCTCTCCCAAGGTCAGACATGGCTCAGAAAGCTCTCTCTGCAGAAGGGCTGCTCCTAAGTCCCGTCATTAGAGGAAGAGGAGACCTATAACGGTGGTCCAGGTGAATATTTGATTTCTGTCACTTTGAATGTTCGTTTTCATTTGTCTTTCACATGCTAACGGCTCACCATCTGTACAGGAATAGCTGCTGCCCAGCCCAGAGCGGCGGTTCACTGTCATGGCAGATTCGAGGGCTGACACTGACTTGGAAGAAAAGAGTGGCAGGAAGTGCACAAGTGCAATGAGGTACTTTGTCTTCCTAGCTGGAAACTGCGTCTTTAACTGCACACATTTGGGATGTTAAAGGAACGCTTTGCTATCTGTGTGGTTGTCTGTACGTTGAGTAGCCAGTAATTGGAGACAGAGAACATTTCATACTGCTGTAAGCAGCCATGATGACTGCACTATTCAGCCACAGTTCTTTGTGGGTTCACACTATGTATGGGTTGAACCTCAAGCACACATATGGTCTCCAGTATTTAATGGGAAAGGGGTTAAATAACTAGTGAGAGCACCCAGCCTGTCCTTCCTCCCAGCAATTTCATGGTGCATGAAAAGCCCCAAGAAGAAGCAACTGAAAAGTCTGAGAAGCCAGCAGACAGGCCAGGAAGGGAGGAAGGAACCCTGGCAAATGTCCATGGGAGACAGGAAGTTCTGTCCCTGGTTCACCCATGAGGCGCTAGGAAGCAGATCCTCTCTGAAGCCTGCAGGTGTAGACATAACCCTGCACATATTTCAGTGTCACTGTTGTGCAAGAAGCAGATTGAATCAAATCTATTTCTCCTTTTTTGCTTTCCTTTTCTGGAAGAAAACTAGAAAACCTATGTAGGCCTTTTCTGTAGCACTAAGAGTCAACTGGAGGTAGATGTCTGTATGTGTCTCAGAATTTCCTGCAAACAACCAAACTGTCCCACAGACACTTTTCATTAAGGTATTAATTGTGTGTATTTATTATGATTCAAATTTGTGTTTCAGCTCAGGAAACGCATGCTATCTAGCATCATCTTTTTGTGTTCATTTATTTGATTTTTAATATTTGTCATTGGACTAGAAATAATATACTAAAATGAAAGAGACTGAAAATTAGAGATTTCTCAGGATGATGAAGATAGAAACAAAGTTTTCATATTATTAAAATCAAGGTATGAATATGAGCCTGAAGTCAGCAATTATAAATAGAATCTCTAATGTTTTTGTTTTATCAGAAGTATACATCCTCTTAGACTTAAAAATCAAGTAGCTCCATGACAATGGAAACAATAGCATTCCTGGCCCCATTATTTGGATGCTCTGCCCTTCTGAATTGTATTGCTTGCATCTTTCTTCCTTTCCTTTTTTCTTCTTTCTTTATTTCTTTATTTCTTTCTTCAGCCTCCCAGAGCTCCGGAATGACAGGTGTGTGGCACCACCCCTGGCTGAATTTCTACACTGGTATTTCTTTCATTTCTGGTTGGGATCGCATCTCTTGGCATTCTGGTCTGGAAGAAGAAGCTTTAGGCTTTTTTTATCCCTACTCAGAATACTCAACACCTCCTGTAAAACCAACCTCAAAACCCAGTTACATTAGAATTTTTGAGAGGAAATATGACCATTTTCTTTATCATTATTATACAGACAATAACACATAAGTGATGAGTTGCTACCATGATACAGGCCTTATTTCATCACTGAACAATATAGCAAGCACTTGCTTTCTCTTCTTTCAGTTTCTAATTTGCACCTCAACTCTCCCTGAGCGCTAGTCTGTCCCTCACCCTTGGTGGCACCCAGAGTTCTTGGTCCTCCTGAGCCAGTGTGGGCCACTTCCACTCTGCCACCGTGGCCCACTGTGGTGCTGAAAAAGCCATTGTCCCCCTCAGTCCACTTCCTACTCCTTTCCTATCTGGCTTGCACTTAGGTGGGCGGCCCACCTTTCCTGGTTCCATGAGGGAAGGCATGTGAGTGGCAACTGCTTGACCCACATATGAGGCCTGCATTCTGCTATTTGTAGTTAGCACCTAGAGGTGGTGCAAGAGCAGCCAAAGATGGCTGTGCAAGAAGTACATGGGTGTCAATTTCAATTGTGCAAAATGTCACCTGTAACCCAAGAGAAAAGGCAAGAATGAAGATTTCTCCTTGCATACCATTTTCTTTTTACTTGGGGGGAAAAAAAAACAAATTCCAGTAGAATTCCACATACATCTCACTGACCAAATTTAAGTGACACAAATATGCCCAGATATTGGGGTTGTTGTTTGGGTACTTCTCTATTTTACAACAAAACAGTCATTCTGTTAATAAAGAAGATGGCAGAAAAAAAATTGTTATAGGTAGTGAAACTCGCAGGCACAAAACCTTCCTCCTTTATTCTCCTTTGAGCTGGGTGTAGAGTTAGGTCCTAGGAGTAAAATGTATCCTGCTGTATCTACAGCACAAAAGCTTCTGGGCTTCATCCTCAGCTGCTCCTGTGACTTCTTCCACCCTGTCGTGGGCTCTGACATCGAATCATGACTCGTCTTCCCGGCCCCCTCGTGTCCATCCACAGGGGCTCTTTAGCATGTGAACCTCCATACTTTCCTTTTAGGGACAAGTTTTGAATAATTTCCCTAATTTATTTGGATTTTCTCTTCCTGAGTTTTGGACACTAAGGGTCTTTTTGAATCTTTTTATCTTTCTCGCCATTGTCTTAGCTGTTTTTCCTCTCTCCTCTCTCTCTCTCTCTCTCTGTCTCTTTGGATCTATTTTCTAGAGAATTTTTACAAGATTATGTCGGAATCCTTCTGTCAGGACTTTCGCTCATACTGTACAATTTTAATGTGTAAGGGATCCTTCTGGCTTTTGGAATCTCCTTTTTTATGTAAACATTCTTTCCTGTTTTAGATATATAACATCTTCTCTTATTGTCCTAAAAGTGTCATTTTTTAAAAAGTTTACAACTTTTGTTTTCTGCAAGTGTCCTAGTTCTCTTTTTTAATTCCATCTATTTTTTTTCTGTCAGCAGACACTCTTAGAAATCTGGAAACTCTGGCTCCCAGGGCCTGATTTGAGGCTTTCCTGCTTTCAAAACCATGTTGGGGCCTCTTGCATGATGTGTGCTTGGCCGCCTTCTGTGTATTTGTGTCTCCACTCAGTTCTTTTACTGGCACTTTTGTGAACTCTGAGAGTGACCAGCACCCTGCTATCCTTGCCAGGAGCCTGAGGTATTCAAAACGCATATATCTTGCTCCCTCCTTTCTAAAATCTCTTTGGCACTTCCTGCCAGTTTAATGGTGAAAGTGTGGCCAAAGGAAGAAATAAGAACAATGTCTTCCAGCTCCAACAGAACCTAAGAAGCGCATGCGCAAGATTGCAGCCTGTGTTGTGGCGGGATGTGCGGCCTGACGCTCGTACACGGAAATCAGGTTGAACCCTTTCCATGTCACTGATTGCCAGCATTTTGTCAGGATTCAGGAAATGGGTCCTCTAGGCTACATCAGTCCCAGGGGGTCTGCTGCAGCCTCACTGGAGGGAGTGAAGGTCCCAGAGTCACTCAGAAAATCCTCCTCCTTTCCCCCAACAAGCTGTGGGGCTCTGGATTCCCCACGCTCCACGCAGTAGCGCTTTCTGAATTTCCAGCTAACAGAGACCTGGAACCACTTTGCCACTTTCATTGCGGTGATCAGGTTACAGAGGAACAATGGCTACACATCCAGGACCCCAACCTACACAGGCCTCCTACAGTCCTGTTGGCTACCACGAAAACAGCAAATGAGATCTTAGAAACCTGGCTACCACTCCTTTGTGTGTCTAACTTCTGGAGAAATTATTGTAAGGAGTACTAAGAAGTGATCATCTAAACAGGTGGAAAACTCAGAAGAAACTACAGGGCACACATTTGCAGTAACCCAGGACCTACTTGCAGCCAGAACTCTGCTAGTTTCACCGGTTTGGAACATAGTTAAGGACACAGATGCAAACAAGCTCTCTAACGGCCTCATTCAGAAGCTGTCAATCAGAAGACGGCCTGTCAAACTCTCACTTGGAGTCACTTTACTTTTAGTTTGAAAAAAAAAAGTTCTAACAAAATCAGCTTATTCTAAAGCTGTATAAATGGAAAAAGAAAAAAGTGATTTGCTGTAAGTAAATATTCTAACAAGAGAAACTTCGCAGTTAATAAAGCAGAGAATGGAAAATATATTCTCAGCAGAAACGGAGAGACTGAACCCTGGTACTGAGTCAGATTTGGGGCACAGTAGCACCTCCTGATCAGCTACTACAGAAGCAGGTGCAGAGTGTGGAAACAACTGCAGATGGCCTGTCTATAGGGACAAGCACAGGTCCTCAGTTCTGTCCCTGGAAGTACCCCCAAGGCAGAGAGTTCCCTCAAAACACAGAGCCGGGCTGCTGATTCTATTTTCCTACAGAAGGATACTGGGCTTTGTGGAAAAGTGACCTTCCCAGACAGGATAGAAATGCCAAGCTGAGCCAGAAGCATCATTTCTTTCTAGAAAGAAAAGAGCTGTTCAAGCCACACAAAGATGGGGACCTATCTCGGTGACACATTGCCCACCATGTGTGATTTTCAGTGACCAACTAAACAAATTCAAGAAAGAAATGACATAAATAACACAATAAGGGATTGGATCCCACAATATGAAATAAATATCCATGAGCCCACCCCAAAACAAACAAATGATTGAGTAAATAACCAAATAGGGGAGAGAAAATCCACTCAGACGAGTTTTAAATAAATCCTGTGGCTACTCCACAGGGGGTTCCTCCTGGCGGTGGTCAAGGTTAAGGTCAACACCAGCACCCATGAGTCATGTCAGTGCACATTACACCTAACCTTGATGGGGATGTGAGGCGAGTGAGGTTTTCTCCACCAAATGCTTGAATCTAATCCTGAGAGGAACATCAGGAACAATCAAAAGATACACACACACACACACACACACACACACACACCTGACCAAAGTCACCAAGAACAAGAAAAAAAAAATCAGAAACTGTCAGCCAAGAGGAGTTTAAGAGGACATCACAACCACAGAACCTGGTGTGCTGGGTGGGGCCCTGGCACAGAAATCAGGCCTCAACTGCACATTAATGGCCTGTGAATAATGTATGGAAAAGGACTCGGCCTAGCAATAACCTATCAACAATGCCCCTGTTCAGCATAAGACATGGGCAATGGGGACAAACTAAGAGACAGGTACACAGAATTCTCTACTGAGATCAGTTTATTTAAGAAGAAATTGGCTCAGCTGTAATCCTAGCACTCTGGGAGCCCAAGGCAGGAGAATCCAAAGTTCAAGCCCAGCCTGAGCAATTCCGTGACCCTGGCAAAATAAAAACCAAAATATGCTAGGGACGTAGCTCAGTGGGAAGGCCTTGGGTTCAATCTGCAGTACTGAAGAAGGAAAAAGGAAATGTGAATGTGTTTATGCAGTCTGCAGTAAGTCATCAGGTGAGTGGGGAAGTTTCCAAGTGAGGTCAGAGGGCGACCTGCACCCAGAGCCTGAACCCTGGACTCAGGCTCCAGGAAAGCTGGTCATGGCCTCTGCTTCTTGCAGGGACTGACCACTGCCAGGCAGACTTGGTTTACAAAGTGAGAATAACTCTGTCTACTTCCTAAGGCTTTATGGGCAATAAATGACTCAATTAATTCAAAGCATACAGCATATCCCCCCAGCAGATGAGGAATACTCAATAAATGCTAACGACTGATAATATTCAAGCACAAGTTCACATAAGTTGCCCACAGTTCACAGGGATAGACCAGGGTCTTTCTAAAAGGTGACTTAGTTATAGGATGATTTAACCAAAGAAAAGAAAAGTGACACATTGTAGAAAGGCCCATTCTAAATGGGAACATGGAAATCTATCCATGGAAACAAGGTGGGGAGATGAGTGGATGGCAGACTGGGAAGCGGAGGCCTGGTGGGAAGGAAAGTCACCCAAAGATAGAAGAGGGTTGGGCCCCAGCAAGTGGGGCGGGCATCCTGCTGGGAGGGTGTCAGAGATCAGCAGACTTCAGCCTCACTGACTCCGAGTCCCTGCCTCATCTCTCCTGTCGTTTCTCTGTCTACCTGTCTGTCTGTCTGTCTGTCTGACTGTCTGAATGTCTCTGTAGCACTGAGGACTCAGCCCAGGGCCTTCTCAATGTGCTGCAGCCCCAGTGGGGGAGGTAGTAAGCCACTGGGTCCCTCACCACCCTGATTAGAGAGGTACATCAATGAAGTAGGACATGTTTCTGTGTCTACTGTGTAACTTATGCACGGTGATGACAGCCATTGTTGTGCCCTAAAGAGGCTCTGGGCTCTGGGCTAGGAGACTCACATCTTCTAAAGAAGCCTCTCTGTCCACTGGAACTGTGATTAGGCTGTTAATAACTTTCCTCTGAACAAATTTAGATTCACAGAGACTTACCAAATCTGTGGAGTCGATCAGTTTCCACAAGCCCCTCACCCATGTCCTCCTTGTGTGACATTTTATATAACTGCAAATCCAGGTACTGGGCCTTGATCAGTACATGTGTCCCGGATCTCCTAAAGGCCTTCTTCCTGGACACAACTTTTTGCGTTCTCCAGCAATTCCTCAGTCTGTGACCAGTCCTTTCTCTTGTCTTCCAAGACCTTAAGGAAAGACAACATCTAAAGGCAGGAATTGAGCAGAGGCATGGCTGAGGCCAGAGGAGGAGAAGTAGGACCTCCCTTCTGCATTGAAACAGTGTCATAAGCCAGCTCCTCCTTCTTGATTCCAGCGTTAGTATGTGTTCTCTGCCTGCCACTGTGAATTCGAACAAGGGAAGGAAAATTACACAGACAACTCCAGACCAGTTTTATTTCAGCATAATCCCACTCCTCAAGGAGAGAATTTACTAAGTCAGTAGTGTAGTAAAGTTCAACACTAGAGAAAAAGTTTTTTATTTTTGCAATGGCAACAATAACACATTTTTATGAAGCAGTGTTGGTGATCAGACATTTTTATTAAATTGAGAAACTACAACATAAATGACATGTAATTGATTTGTCAGTTAATTACACCTTAATAAAGCAGGACAAAAGTAAGCCCATGTGATAGATGTACAGTGGGGCATATCAGTAGATTGTTTATGTTTCCATCCAAACAACCTACATGAGAGACATGAAAGCTGACATTTTTAAACACACACATGCCAAACAGTAAACTACAAAAGTGACAGTGATGGTACTGACAACAAAAAGAAACATTCCACATGACAATGCAAATGTTCTATTTTTATTGCCAATTATAATATTTTTAAAAATTTAATTCTAAATACAGATTAGTATTTTTAAAATATTTAATTCTAATCCAGGCTATCTTGTGAAATGAACAATTCTATGGAGTGTTGCTATTTAATTAGGTAAATGTATATTCGGTGAAATATTCAAAAGATGGTACAGAAAGTTTATTCCACCAGCCTTTAAGTGAGAGAACGGGGAGAGATTGGGACCTGGACTGAGCAGGTGGACAGGTCTCAGGTGTGATGTGAGCAGAAGTCGAAGAACAGCTTGTGCTGTGATACTGTGTTAATCTCTATTCTTGTTCGAGACCATGTTCTCTGTCCATGCTTTATTTCCTGTGTCTGAATCATACCTAGTAACTTTAAAAGTTGAAGGCAAAAAAAAGATGTGTTTATATTTTTACTTTTTGAACAGTTCAGTGCTATTAGACCATGTATTGCTTCCTACCCAGACACCCTTGCAAGAAGCCACTCTCAGTTGATAGGAATAGCCAGCAACAATGACATCTTCCTGCACTGATAGGACACTTGTTCTGTGCTCACAAGTCATCCACACTCAGCACAAATTAAGTCTTTGAATTTGCAGAACAGGCCCGGGGGTACATGGTGTATTTCCCCACTTTGCAAACTAGGAAACTGATGCACAGAGCAGTTAAGCGCCATCCCTGGGGAGTCACAGAGGAGAGGCAGCACAGGCACTCGGCTTTGAATGTGGGACCAGAGCGGCCAGTGCACCCAGCAAGGCCACCGTGACATTGATGCTGTGAGTTCCTTTCTCACAGCTCTAACATTTGCAGATCCGCATGGTGTTTATATTGTCTGTGTTAAAACTGTATTGCTTAGGACCACCATCATGAAATTGAGTATAAAATGTGACAGAATGGCTTGCTTTTCTGAAGCCATTTCATTCCTTGTGAGGTTTGGGCTGTGTGTAGATGACAGAATCACAGATCGTACTAGGCCTGGTCACGGTGGCAAAGAGGGTCTGCAGGGAAATGGCTGCCTCCTTGCCTGGCCCCTTTTATACCAACTACAAAGATAAATGAGTCTACAAAGCTTCAAAGTCTTACCTAATTTATAAGTTCCATATACATATATCAGAGCATCACATGGTACCCAGAAATATGTAAATTTTTTTGTTTTTATGTACATTAAACATTTATAAAAGTTCTATGCTTTTGTTTTTACTTTTTGTAATTATTGCTGACTGAAAAATAAGATACTTTAGTTCTTATTATTTCAAATACCTAAGAAATAAACATTAGAGATAATGTAAGATAGAGGTCTTACATTTTTTAAAAAGTTGCAGAGTAAAGGCCAGAAAAATAGACTTTCTTATTTTATGATATGGTAAGGTTCATGGAAAGAAATGTTAATAAATTCCTAGGTGCAAGAATATAGTGTCATTTATACAAGGCAGATTGGTGGATTTGACATGATTTTTTAAATTCTCATTGTTTAGTTGTCACTGTAAAATTGATGACAATAAGTTGACAACTTTAATAGCAAAACAGTGAACAAATTTAAGTACATGTACTTTATTTTAATAAGCATGTGTCTTTATGAGATGTGATCAAAATATATGCTGAATGTAAAAAAATATTTATTACAATAAAAGACTTTGGAGTGAATCAAAATCCTCTCCCCTCACTTTGATCACACGTGTCCCATTGTCCTCACCACTTCCGGCAGCAGCTCTGAGTCCTCTAACCTGAAGTCCTTCACCAGACATGATCACAAACACGGTAACTGCTGTGCCTAGCGTCATCCAACAGAAGACAGCTTGTAAATAAATGCATGATGCTGTGGCCTTGGCCACTTCAGTCACTGGATATGGCCCCGCATCATTTCCAGTTCTTCCTCAAAGTTACAATGTCATGAAAGGGAGACATGGTGGAGTTTTTTTGTTTGTTTTGGTTTTGGTTTTGGTTTCTTTTTAATTATCTTTCTTGGTACATGATGAATACACATGATAATTGCATTCAATGTTTAGAGTTTGTACCAGAATATGACATGACTTGATTCTCATTTTTTCCCTTTCCCCCTGCCCTGCATCCCCCCGCCCCCTATATACACAATTTTGTTTTCTTTTTTCTTTATTATTACCACATTCGTTTTCCCCTTGTTATTTACCCTTGCACTCTTTCCTTTTAAATATTTTCTACTTTGCAATATCAACTATACATACTACAACTCATTTACAACTTCATATTCTCATACCAAAGAAAAGATATGATATTCACACATCTGTGACCTGTTTATTTCGCTTATGAGGATGTCCTCAAGGTACATCCATTTGAGTATGAATGATTCAATTTTATCATTTTTAATAGCAGAGTAATACTCCATTCTATAAAAGAACCACATCTTCTATTTGATCCAGCCATCACTCTGCTAGACATGCACACAAAGGAATTAAAAGAGTCATTCCACTGAGACATATGTGCACCCATGTTTATAGCAGCTCAGTTTGTGATTGCTAAGTCTTGGAAACAACCCAAATGTCCATCACTGGAGACTGGATAAAGAAAGGGAAACGTTTTGACCCATTCAGGACATAGAGGCAACCAGAACAATTCAAGAAAAAACATTCAGAAAAGAGGACGCCAGAGCTGCTGCAGAAAGCAGCAAAGATCATGGAGGGGAGGTGTTGGAAGTGAAGGGAGGATTGTGCAGAGGATTCAGAGTGTATTTCTTTTGTTGCAACCCATTTTTAAACACCTCAGCACTGACTATCTAGTTTGATCATGTGTGGTGTCGCCTCACCTTCCCACTTGCCGACCTGCATCTCCAGCAGCCCCTGCTGCCTCTGACCCCTCCTCCCCTCTGGTCTCTTCAGGTCTCAATTTCCATCCCCCCACTACAAACTCCCTTTCCCTGCCAGATCACAGCAGTTCTTAGCAGGACTGGAGAGGGGCATCAGTCCCCCAGGACACACCACACAGCCCCTAATCTTGGGGTACACATTGACTTGTACAATATCCCCAGACTGCAAGCTCAGTAAAACTTCTCCTTCTCAGCCCACACTTCTGCTCTGCTTGGTGCTCTGGTAGTCTCTTGTCCAATCTCCTCCACCTTGCCCAGTATTCTTCATGGCCCATGGGGACCCAGAGGACCCCAAAGGCAGGGCTTCTGTAACACCATGTTTCTGCAGTATGCATGTATATGAGTGGTTTGATCTGCCTCTGTATCATGGAGATCCACCTCTCAGGACCAGCCATTAGGCATACAACTTAATATCACTGCATTCTGCAATGCTGGGGACTGAAGCCAGGGTCTACATCCCATGCTCTTTAAAAAATTTTTTTCTTAAGACACAGTCTTCTTGATTCACTAAATTGCTCCGGCAGGACTTAAACTTGAGGACATACTCATAATTGAAATAAATAGGATGCAGATGTGTAAATACCATATCTTTTCTCTGGTATGAGGAACTGAAGGTGTAAATGAGTTCTAAAATGAATGATAGTCATTGTAAAATAGTAAGAAAATACTCAAAGGGAGAAAAAGGGTAGGGGTAAGAAAAAAAGGAAAAGAAAAATTTGATGGTAAAACAAGGAAGCAAAGCCTGTGTGTGTGTGTGTGTGTGTGTGTGTGTGTGTATAATCTCCTGGAGCTAAAATGGGACATGAACCCGGAGCTCAAGTGGGACATGCAACCAGGAGCTCAAGTGGGACATGAACCCAGACTTGAATGAATTTACCTACACCAAGGTAGATGCCAACTTCGTTTGAGAAACCTCAGCCAGTTCTGAGGCCAACAGCCTGCGAGAGGCTGTGCTCAGTACTGAGCATGCATGTGACTTCCCTGCCTCCAGAGGTCATATGTATGTATGTATGTATGTATATATATATATATATTTAAGTATTTTTAAGTATATTTAAGTTTAATATACTTAAAGTATATTTAATATTTAATATACTTAAAGTATATTTAAGTTTAAGTATAAATATATATATATATATATATGAGGCAGGGGATTGTGGGGAGGTGGGGGAATGGGAAAAATGATAATTAAGTTGTGTCATGTACTTGTACAAATTCTCGATGTCGAGTATGATCATAATATGTAAATAAAATGTACCAATAAAATTAATTTTTAAAAAATCTTGGGACATTCCCACCTCAGCTTCTCCCTCTACAGTGCTAGGATTATAGGCATGCACCACCATGTCCAGAAGCCAGATTACTTTTTAAACATACTTGGTTTTTAAAAAAAAAATTCCAACACAGTATTAATGAAGAGTATATATTGCCTTGAGTCAATTTTTGAAAGATTCTGGCTCTAAGAAATCCATCTTGCTCTAAGCTTGAATTTTCCTGCACTGAATATATGTCCAAGACTCCAGAAGGTACCCAAATGTTTTGTCATAAATGACATGTAGCTCAGGGGTAAGCGTCACCCTCCAGCAGCTCCCAGAAGGTGGGAAGTTGTAGACTGGGTGAGACTCAGGTGCCACTGTGTGGCGCAGCTCCTGACCTCTGGAGGCAGGGAAGTCGCACACATGCTCAGTACTGAGCACAGCCTCTTGCAGGCTGTTGGCCTCAGAACTGGCTGAGGTTTCTCAGACCATGCTTGGCAACTACCTTGGTGTAGGTAAATTCATTCAAGTCTGGGTTCATGTTCCACTTGAGCTCCAGGGGCCGAGAAATGAATTTTTGATTTCCTTGTAGCCAAACACTTTAGCTGTCCTCAGGATGCTGTAAATTTTAGCAAAGAAACCAGCATACTCAGTGTACTGGAAGATTTCTTCATGTTCTCTCTCCTTTGTCTCTGTCTGTCTCTGTGTTTCTGCCCATGTCCATCTCTGATTCTCTCCCTCATTACTGATCTGGAACCAGATAAGACCTTTCTCAACTTTAATGTCTGAAGCTGTAAAGCCAAGGATCTCTAAGGTGGTCATTTCACTCCTACTAACATCTGCTTATGCTCTTCTTCCTATTTGGGAAGCAAGAGAATTTAGGAAATGAGATTCTAATCCTGTAAATCAAGCAGATTGTCTAAACTGTACCACAACCTAAAATAAATGTAAATGGTGGCGTCTAGTGCACCCTCCTCGTGGCCTTCCTAAAGGGAACAGAACTCAGCCCGTGAGTTCTTTCCTGGTCAGGCTGAGCGGAAGACACACAGCCCACTCGAAAATACAGACCCTGAGAAGCAGCATTGAAGAGGCTTCTGGTGCAAAAAGGTCACAACTGCTGCAGGAACGTCACAGAACTTAGTGAAAGGAGCAGCCACCAACATCATGCACCTCTTTGTCCAAGTTGGACATGACAGAGCCAGTGGCCAGAGGAAGCCAGCATGTCCCATGAGCTCAGGCTATGACACAGACTCAGCTGGAGGAGCCACAAGGTAGTAACAACCCAGCCACGCTCTGCAGGGAGCTCAGGAGACAGCAAGAGGTTGGCACAGGCAGGACTGAGCAGGTCAACTGAAGGCCTGCCCACGCTCTGAACTGTGGCTTCACCAGCGCTTTCTTCTTGGCTTATGCAACTAAGGAACCCATGCCGGGCTATGTCTGCAACTCCACCCAGCACCAAAGTGGGCAGAGCAGGAACAACCCAGACATCGTGGGCAGACAGGAGCAGGTGGCGTCCCCTGGGCCAGTTGGTCATATCCCTTGAGGCTGTGTCTGTCTGGGAAGAGGCTGGGTTGCTAGCTGCCATTGTCATGTTCCCTTCCTCAGTTGGGCAGTGCTATGGGCTGGAGGAGGAGCAGCCATCTCAGCCTGAACACAGAGAACAGTGGAAGACCTGTGAATTCACGTGGCCTTCTCTGGACAGACGTGGCCACAGTACACTTAAAAAGTAGCCAGCTCAGAGGGCCAAGGCACAGCAGATTAAAAGTGAATAAAACTTTTCACAAGTGAACTGTAATCTATGGATTATATTTTGAAATAATATTCTAGATATATTGGATTAAGTTGCCCAGAGTGGACTTGAACTTGCAATCCTACTGTCTCAGTCTCCCAGAATGCTGGGACTTTTGTTCTGTTTGTTTTGCGAAGTACTGATGGAGTCCAGGGTTTCTCTGTGATGCAGATTCTGACTCTGCTGTGGGAAGGAGGTACATAGAGGCTTAAAAGATAACCAGGAGTCTGAGGCCAAGGCCACTCAACTGAGGAATAAGATGAGGTAGAAAACAAAGGTATTTTCAGCCCAGATATGGGCAATGGAAGTCCTGCTGTGTGGCATATTAGGTGACAAAGCCAGAATCGCCTATTACCACAAATTACAAGATCCTGCACTTGTTATGGGTTTTTGAGGTGCTTCTCTGCAATGTTTCTGTGATTGGAGACCTCAGAGGCTGGAGAGCAGTGGAGGTCTCGTTAGCCCAGTTGCTCCCTTTCCCTTGTGTGATCCAGACTCCTGGCATTATAGGGTGTATCCAAGAGTGTGGATCTTTGTGTGTATCTTTGGGACTGGATCTGAGGGAGGGAGGGAGGGAGGACGAAAACTGGAAGTGAACCGGCCCCGGTCTAGGCAGTCTGGGAAGACAGCCCCCATCTGGTCTTAGCAGGTAGCCTGGCTTTGGCTGCAATTTCAGTGTCCATAGTCTGGTGTTCTGTGCTTCCTGCAGGATCAGGGTTCTTCCATAGGTTCTTCTAGAAACCCACCTAGTTCCCTTTAGCAGAAAGACAACTCATTCAGAAGATGCTGGGCGTACGGGCTTGGGTAGCTGTGTGGCCTTGCCTGGCACTCACATCAAACAGTTGAGCTATTCTTATTGCTTTGGGCCAGAAGGTCAGAGGTGCTGCCATGCTAAGTCCTCCCATTGCTGCCCTTTGCCAGCCCAGTGAGTCCCAGCTGCCCACCCCATGGGAATCCAGAGCTCTGCACTGCAAGGTGTGTGTCCTGGGTGCCCCTCTGCACATGGAAGCTCAGTTCTCCACAATGCCCCAGGACCCCCCTTTTTGTTCTGACACTTCTCATCCCTTCTGCTTTGAGGCAACCCCAGCACCAAGAGTCCCTCTGAGCCCACGTGGCAGCTAAGGCAGAGTGCAGAGCCTTAGGCAAAGCCTCTGGTGCTCCTGCGTGTGTCCAAAACCCAGGGTACCCCCACGCTTTGTCCTGTATTTGACATGAATTCACTTCCTCACCTCTGGTCGGTCTGTCTCTGGCCAAGAAACCATCCTCCTCCAGATGTTTCAGTGTTTTGCTGTGGCCAGGGTTTCCAGCCTCATCCCCAGGGTGCAAAGAGAACTATGTAGCAGAGATGACAAGTCTTCTAACAGGAGGCTCTAAGTGGAGATGCACCGCCATTCTCAGGATTGAAGGGATCCAGGCTTGGTCACCTGCCACTGAGACTCAGCTCGTGTCCTCTGCGTGGGGCTCTGGTGCCCTGTTTGAGTGAAGAGGCTGAATCTGGACAAGCACACCTTGACCACTCCCCAGAGACCATCTTCGGCCCCAGGCCAGCCATGACCGAGGGGCGAGGTGACAGCCCCACCCTAACACCTCTGGGCAGCTTGCATCTGTGATCTGCCCAGAAGTGTCACACACTTTTCATCAACTGCTTTGATAGCACAAGTATTAAGCATTCAGGGCAAGGATTCTAGCAGTCGTTGGAGAAGTCTCTTTCATCTCCACCTACAGGAATTTGGGGGAAATTCAGGGAAAGCTTGAGGCCCCTGAGCATATATAATCAGCCTCACACTCCTCAGTCTGCATGTCTCCAGAGGGATGTGTGATATGATTCTCCCCCGGAATAACCTGGCCAATAGGAGCAGTCATAAGGAGCCCCCAGGATCTGGGAGCTTCCATTTCCTGAAGTGCCTCCCTCTGGCCAAAATCTGCAGACCCATCTGGAAGAGGCTCATTTCTTCTCTGGATGCCATTGCAAGGTCTTTTCTCAAAGGTACCTTTTATTCTAGATGCCCTAGTTCTATAAACAATTTTATGCAGTTAACCAAAGAACAAGGATCTCGATGCAGGGCCAAGCCCAGACCTATTTCCTTAGTTACTTTTCTTGTTGCTGAGACAAAATACCTGACACCCAAGGTTAAGTGAGGAAAGGTTTATTTTGACCTGCAAGCCTTTGTAGAGGTTTCAGTCCATAGGTGGCTGGCTCCGGGGCAAAGTAGCATGGTATAGGAGAATCACAGAGAAAAAACAGTCCCTGGAAGGGTCAGGCAGACAGAAGACAGCAAGCAGCCTTCTTTCTGCTGTGAAGAAAGCAGCCTTCTTTCTGTCGCTTATGTTCTATCCAGGCTACACAGCTTTAGGGCAGTAGCACTCACACTCAGGGTGGGCCTTCCCATCATCCACACCTAAAACTATGCCAAACCAATCGGTGTACTAATTCAGTAATCATACACCCTTCATCCCAGCATCACACTCTAGATCTAGTCACCTCTGAAAAGCCACCCATGACCCCACTGTAGTCATCCTCGGCTTCAGGGTGGTATGGGGCCGAGAATCAGGTTCAGAGTCCCAGACTGGGAGGATGAATGTGCAGAGTCATCACAAAGACTCCAGGGAGGTGTTGGTGAATGCTTCTGTCTTTATTGAGGATTACACAGGCTTATAGAGAACAAGAAAGTGGATGTGGTTATGAACGCATGGGAGCAACAGGGCTGTAGCTGATTGGTGGGGCACAAGTTTTTTTTTTTACCTTTTATGGTTAGCTTTTGTCCAAGCAAAGGAGTCACTACTAGAGGATGAATGAGAGGACCCCCAAGTGGCTACAGGCCAGTTTCTATGCAAGGAGTGAACTTGCAAACCTGTACTCCCTTAACCTGAGAGTGTTGGGCATACACGCGGCATACTTGACCCAACCAGACTTAAACTTCTCCTTTGCCACATGAGGCCATAACACTAATGTTCACAAATACCAACTTTCCTTACTCCTGCAGGTAAAGCAAGATCTTTGCAGACCACCACCTAGTTCTGTCCAGCAAAGTACTCCACATGCACATGGCTGACAATTCCATCAACAGGTACTGTGAGCACACACATTCCTGTGTAGCTGGATTTTCGCTACCAAATTAAATGATGAACTTAATTTACCCCCATTTCTCCAGGATAGGTTTATTTTCACTCATAGCATTAGCATATATTTCTTAGTGCACTTTATAGAAAGAGTGATAGTTAAGAAACAGTGTCAAATAGGTTAACTGGGGATATTCCAGGCGGATTAGTAGATCCCACTTCTGGGTGTGTCTGAGTGATCACAGAGATGTTACCTCAAGGTCTGTATCTGGTCCTTAGTCCCATCCTCTCTGGCTCTGCTCCCCTGATCTTCCTCTCAGCCACCATTAAACTGAGCATCTTTCCTCCACCATGCCTTTCTGCTATGATAGTCCTGCCTTGAAGCCAGCTGATCATGAACTGAGCTCCCTGAAACCCTGATCTTCTTCTCAGCCACCATTAAACTGAGCATCTTTGCTCTACCATGCCTTTCTGCTATGATATTCCTGCCTTGAAGCCAGCTGGCCATGAACTGAGCTCCCTGAAACCCTGAGACAATTAAACCTGTACTCCCTTAACCTGAGAGTGTTGGGCATTTTTCCAGCAATGGGAAAACTGATAATACAGGAATCTGGTACCAGAAAAGTGGAGTCTTTATTGTGACTATTGATGTTCATGTAGGGCTGGAGGATCAGAAGGGGAAATTTTTGAAATGTGATCTCATGGAAGCCTAGAATGGTAAGAATGTGACAAGCAAAAGCCAGGCTCATGATGTTGCTGACTGAAATGTACATTCTCCTGGGAAGTGGACTAGAAGCCATGCATGTTACATCCTGGCAAAGAATGTGTTTTTGTCTAGTATGTTCTTTGATCATGATGCTTTGGCCTGGTTACCAGTTGGGCTGAATCCTGAGAACTCAGGAACCAAGATGAACCAATCCTCCTCTAAATTACATTGGATATTTTCTCCAGCACTGACTAGTACACAAAAAATATATTGGTTGACTTAGGAGGTTAGCTCATCAGTAATAATACCTAAAAGCATAGAAAGGAGCACCTCAGGGTGCATTAAAGGTCACATGCCTAGGTCTCAGCTGAAAGTGGTGTTGGAAAATAAATATAAAGAAGCTATTTCTTGACCTACAGTGAGGGAAAGATCTTACCCACAGCAAACCTCAAAGGCTTGGGGGGAAGTTCTGGATAAAGAAGGAGACCCAAACACCAGCAAGTCAGAAAGGATGAGAGTGTCCACTGCAGAGTGTGCTGTCATCCACCTTGATTATCTTTTCTACTTCTGTGTTTTTTCCATATTCTTCAGATTCTGTTTTCCTAACGATTTTGGTATTAAACTCTTCCAGATACATTCAGGGGTAACTGCTACTTTCAGAACAATGCAGAAAAATACAATAGCAGATAAAGTTGGTGATCTAGAATGTTTATTTTCTTTCTTTTTCTTCTTCATTCTTTCCTCTTATTTAGTGACAACTCACATAAACTCACTGGAAAATCAATCAAAATACTCTTATTAAATAAATCTCCTAGTTTGTACTTCCACTATCCTTGTGTACTCCTGAGCTATAACATATAGATCTTTTTCCTCAAGTAACTGGATTTAATGTAGCAATATTAAGCAGCTACAAAGAGAGAAAATTAGACATAAAGGCCCCTGAATTTAAAATAATTCAGAAGTTGATGACTGGGATTCTAGACATAGTTTATGAGTCTTTGTGAACACATTGGACTATCAAGGCTAAGTACTTATTTTTACAAAATTGTACATAATGTTCTTAAAATTATGGGCTAGGAATTGGAATAAATACTTTTTATAGATTATCTTAGTTTCCTAGTTGAAACAACTTAAGCTTCAATTATCTGTGTTATTTCAGATCTCAGAATTATCTTTGATGCAATTTATATCCATAGATATCATCCCTAAAATGACTAGGTCCTATTTTATGAAGTCAGGCCAGGGCTCTACAGACAGATGCTTTGGAGACCCTGCCTCGGTAGCCCCATGGGAGACGGGTATAGATGTGATGCAGAACCTTGCAGAGGGCCTGGCCTTCACCTCTGATCCCACAGTCACCACGTGTGCAGCCAGCTCCATTCCTGCTGCACCTCAGCTCCATCCTAAGCTCTGTCTCCTGCTCTCTGCTGAATAAATTCACCACCTTCACCTTATTCCACTCAGCCATTTGCTGAAGAGCTGTGAACCTGCTTTCACTTGTTGGTGCTGATTCCTTGTGATGAAAATGGTTTTCCCACCTTTATCTTTTTTTTCCTATACCAGGAATTGAACCCAGGGCCTTTGTGCAGGGCTACATCCCCAATCCTTTATTTTTTAGCTAAGTTTTTGCTGAGTGTTGAAGTTGGCCCCAGCTGGGTTTGAACTTGAGATCTTCTTGCCTCAGCATACCAGAGTGCTGGAATTACACACATGCACCACAGCACCCAGCTCTTTGTCATTATTTTCTATATTAATGGAACAGTCCTTGTGTCACATGTGTCCAGCCTTGGAATCTGTTTTTGTTCCCCAAGAGAGTGGTCTGTGTCAGGATCTCTGCCTGGTGTGTGTCTGATGTAGCTAAACCGACCTTGGGTTTTAATGTTTTCTCCTCAACTCTAATGAGGCCAAGCTATTTACTGGTGTAAGATTCCTGGTAGGTGTGAGGGATCCAGGCACAGCTCTAAGAAAAGGAAACAGGTCATGAGCTTCCTTTGGCAAAACTCACACAAATCATCTTTCTCTACAGAGGGGTCTACTTCCTGTGCCCTCAGCCTCAGGTGAACTGTGGCATGTGAGGAGATGTGGAAGCACGGGAATCCAGAGAACACAGAGGACCTAACACTCTCCTTCTGGCCCCTCAAGAGATGGAGCTATTGTTTGGTGGAACAACCAGAACACACACCCTGCAGACAGAAACACAGCCCAGAGTGTGATGAGTATTTTGTATTTGAGCTACCAAAGTCTTATTTGTTTGTCTTAAATTTGAGGGCACACTCATAAAGAGGGGCTAGATATTCAAACTTCTTTTATCTTACAAATAAATAAATAAAATCAAAGGACCGTGCATCTCAGTCCAGGGAGGCTTAAATCTGAGCAGATCTCTAAGCGAAGCCAGGAGTGAGTCCACAGTAGTGTAAGGTAGAGTTTGATCTGTATTTGTATGCAAATCGTTTCATTGTATGGTCTAATTGCAAACTAAGCAGTGATTTCAATCTACACTGTTTCCAAGTATCCCCAGGTCCTCTTTCTTCTGAAGGGTTTCATTGTACCTTCCTGCAGAAGATACGTTTTTTTTAAGAAATCAGAATTTATCAAGTGTTGCTACAATGTAGCTGCTAAACACAGCCGGAGATGTTGCTCTGCTGTTGCTCTGTGGCTTCATGATTCATTCATTTTTTTCCCCTTCTCTTAACCCAGCTGAGTGCTGGCATGTCTGGCTCTCGGAGTCACGCAGAGCACGGGCGGGAGGAATACCAACGCCTGGATGGAGCTGGATTCAGAGCGAGGCAGCTGCAGTCTACTCGATGAGGTTGAAGGAAATGCGAGGAGAGCCGTGAGGGAGGAGGCCGCTTCCTGTGGCTGAGTCGGGGACAACTTCGCTTGAGGGCAGAATGCAAGAGGCTGCACTACACTGCAGAGACACACAGCTCCTGGTGACCAAACCTGTTGGACCCACACTGGGCACATGAACCACACACGCACACGCACACACACACACACACACTCACAAACACATGTATAAATACAGTCACCTATATCTGATTGTGTTTCCATAGACACGCACATATGCTTCAGAAACATACAAATTTGGGATTCAAAATATCATGGCTTATTATTATTCAGAGATTTCTCCCTTTATGCAAGGTAAGATTGGAGGGGCAAATTTTAACTATGTAAATTGAATTTCTTCTAACACAACTAAGACCGATTCACAGGGGGCGACACACGTGTGTTTATGTGTATGACCTTTTAGTTTGTGCTTTCTTTTTTAAAGTGTATTTGGAGATAGTTGAAATTTATGACATCTATTGGAATTCTTAGACTGGGCACAAGTTGCCCTTGACACTCAGATCTTCATGGAAATTTTACCGGGCTCGTGTTTTTACAAGGACACTTTGTCCTTCACGAAAGGGAAAGCACACCCCCACTGTATTGCCTCTGGCCTCCGACTGCTTTGGGGTGCTCCCTCACTCCCCCGTGAGCACACAGCCCTGAGGAGCATCCCCGCTGGGTGCCTGTCTGTCTGAGGAGATCAGAGGCAGCGTCCTGAACACAGGAGGATCCACGCTTCCATTTTTTTCCAGGGTCTGTAAATGATTTCTATTCTTTGCTCCACAGAACATCCGATATGGTACCCAATCAGCTGAGAAAGCTGAACAGACGTCATTAGCCGTGTGTGTGTGTGTGTGTGTGTGTGTGTGTGTGTGTGTGTGTGTGTGAAAGAGAGAGAGAGGGAGGGAAACAGAGAGAGAGAGGTAAAAGGAGAGGGAGAGAAGGAGCGGGAGGGAGGGAGGGAGAGGGAGGCAGAGAGAGGGGGAGAGGAAGAGGGGGCGGCAGCAAGGATGAGAGTGGCCTGCAGCTGCTCTGCCGTGCTGAGTGGAGCCCCTACTAGGGCAGCTCTATTGATTTCTGGTTCACACTGCAGCAAGGAGGGTAGAGTGCGGGAGGAGAAACACCTCTGAGAAGCAGGAATCACAGAAGACAAAAACGAGCAGATAGATAGATAATAGCTCCGTGTAGACACCCTGCGTCTGTTACCCAAAGGAAACCAAAAGGAGAGGGTTTGACAGCCAAATTAAAAGATCCTTTGTGATTTGGAGTAAAATGCATAGAAAAGAGAGAGTACAATCAGTTTAAAAAAATGTACAATCAGTTTTTAAAAATCTTGCTTTTTATTTTCAACCCATTTCATTCCTGAAAGGTAATCATGGTCCAATATCCAGGATATCCTAAAAAATAGATTTTAAAGCCCTGTAAATTTGGCATCGATATCAAAATATATTAATTTATAGGAAACTAATAGTACAGTTGTACTTGAGAAATTGGGAGAAAAATGAAGATTTATTTCTAATGAATTTTGGTTGATCATGGCATCACTAGGTTTCGTTTTTCCACGTTCATTCTTTGCGTTGCATAATATCTGGGATACAAGAAAGGGCAGCTTGCAAGTGCTTGGAGCAGAAATGGGCTCCTGCCACGGCCGCCTTTCAGCTCCCTGACTGAGCCTGAGCGGTGAAGCGCGGCCTCCCGGCGCTCACCAGCCAGCTCGCTGCCCGGACTGGGGCTAGAAATGATCGTTTCCGGGGTGTAAAAATGTTGTCTTGGTTTTCAGGCGATCTTCACCTCAAGGCTTATCAACTACTCCTCCTCGCGCAGAGAAAGGACGATTGAAGTAAGTTCTACTTTAAAATGATGGTGCTGTCTGAGTGTGAGCAGGGGGAGTGAGAGGAATAGAACAGTCCTTCCTCGCCCGCCCCACCCCTCCCTGCCACGGCGCGCGTGCACACACGCACACACGCATGCACACACACAAATACTACAACGCCAGTAGGTTGGGAGAAAGAAATGCTACCTTTTTTAAAAACGAAAGGCAGTAAGCCATTATTAGCAAGAGCTATATTGAGCGCGCTTGCCAGACAGGCGGCAGAGCTGGGCTCCTGTTCCGCCCAGACATGTGCCTTGCCATTTTAATTTTAATCAGCCTGCTCAGGATGGCTGCTGATTCATTTCGCAGGATGTCCTCCTGGGAGCCAAGGTGGAGCCTCGGGCGAGCTGCTCTGCGTCCATGCAGCTCACCACATCAGAGAGGAGAGGAGGAGGAGGTGGGCGGAAGGAGAAAAGACTTCCACCTGCCGCCACATCCCCAGTTTCAATATGGCTAGTTACAAGAGCCTTCCTCAAACCCGGGCTAGGGTGGAAAACATAATGAAAGAAAAGGAAAAGGAAAAGACAGAGAAGGAGAAGAAGAAGAAGAGAGAGAGAGAGACAGAGACAGAGGGGGAGAGAGAGAGAGAGAGACAGAGAGAAACAGAGAGAGAGAGCGCCCTGTCGCTTTATTATCCACCTGCCCCCACCCTTTCCCACCCCAGCCCCCAACCCCCACTCCCACCGAGTGGCTCGGAATTCCGGCTTGTTTCACGGTCACTGCAAAACACATATTATATCTATATATTATTTACCTGGTAACTAGCTGGGGTGGTATACCTGATTTAGCTGGAGACTTTGATTTGTAGGACTGACAACCTTATTATGCAGTGAGCTTATTATTGATATTATTCTGCTCTCGGTTGCCATGGCCACCTTGTGAGAGACATTCAATTTTCTCTCTTCCATCATCATTATCTATGAGGCCATCTGTTGTGGAAAATGAATTCAGCCTCATTTGCATGACTGATAAGCAATTTTTTTTTTATCTATTTAACAGAAGGTCATATGCCGGGGATTTGGAGCTTGTGAAAAAAAAAAGTGGAAAAAAAAAAGCCTCAGAGAGGATGAGTGGGGCTGCGTGCATTAGGGGATGGATGTGGGAGCAAAGCAGATCCCTGAGGCCCGCGAGCCTATCGTACTGCATTTGTCATTCTTACCCAGGCGACATTTTTTCCCCTAAGCTACCGCACACTAAACAGAGCGAGAGAGCTTTTCCCTGCAGCCCTGGAGAAGCCCCTGGTTTTTCACCTGGTATTGCTGGGTGTATTTCAATTTTTTTTTTATTCCCTGGACTATGGGTTATGATATCAATATTCACTGAAGACAAAAGCAGCCTTTTCTGCCTCTTGGTGGTGTGCTATTGCTCCTCATCCTGTCCAACTGTGGGGAGCAGGGGTCTCACTTCTCTCTGTGTGTTTTGAGCCAGCACAGTAACCAAAATTGAACTTGCTGTCACTTGTGAGCCGTGTGGTCATGGTGTGAGGTACGTGATACTCCTTAGGTTCATTCTTTGGACTTAGCGGACGGAGTCTGTTTTTACCGTAGCTTGTGCTGCAGTCCTATTGTTTGCTCCTTTTTAAAGTTATTTCTGCAGAGTGACTAGTAGCCGAAGCCTTCTTGAGCTAGAGATCTTGTAATCACAGAAGTCGGTCTTGAAAGCAAAATGGGTTTTAGGTTGCATGCCTGGACTAAGGTTGTTTATAAAAACAACAAAACTTACTGCATGCATAGTACTTGGCTGACACAGGACTACTGAGATAAAAACTTCCTGGAGACTTTATTCCATCACTTTCCATTACAGATACAGTAGATGACTTGTATATATACATATACAAGGGCTGCTAAATATTAGATATTCCTGATGCACCATTGTATGTGTTTGATTCTAAGAAGAAACTTGATTTATATTGTTTGAACTGAGAAACTCAAATAAAGATTTTAAACAATAACCTCAATGTTTGAAGTTCATAAGAATGAAAAAAGCATTTCACTGGCAGCAGAAGTATGTCTTTTTTAAAAAATCAAGTCTTTGTTGGTACATTATGAATACAATAAACTAAAAGTTTAAACTGCATACTTTGGAGCTTCAAGAGAAACCAGAGTAAGGCTGCAGCAATACTCCTGAGAGTGAGCTATACAAGATATAGACTACAGATTCTGAATTTATCATTAATTTATTCAGGACACTTTCTTATACCTCTAAAACTCTGTAAGTTAGATATTTTCTTATTCACTTAATTTACTGCAGAAATATTTTACATAGGATCTTTGTTTTGTTCAAGTGTTCCTCTTTTTTACTGAACAAAATTTACATTATAGCCTAAAACATCCCATTACAATCCTTATTGACACAAGGGAGCCTATTTAAATGGCTCAACTTTGTAAAGTTATGAAGTTTTTCAAATAAAGAGTAAAGGGATGTCTTCCATACAGATAAAACATGATTATTGTTCAGGCAAAAGTGCTCTGGCACAGTATTCCTTCTGAAGACAAATCCACAGCATTCTTATAAATTTTCTCCTCTCAGAAACTTAGAGCTCAAAATGTTGATTGTACATTATAAATGCTGCTAGGTGACACATCTCAGATAAAGAAAGTTTGTGTGTTTTCCCCCCCAATGGACCTGAATGAATACATATGATCCAATCACCTCGTGTGAAGTAAGTCAATTGGTTAAAAGTCTCCTTGAAGTTGTACTTAATGCTGAATTTTCTTTATTCTAGACAAGAGATGACTATTGATGTATTTTTATGACAGCACAATGCTCAGTGGAACTTTCAAAGTCTCTCACCCCCTGACACAGACCTCTCTGAGGCAGGGGACACTGTTACATAATGTTTTTTTTTTTAATCAGCCATTTAAAAGAATATTTTAGCTGGGGTTGGAGAAAAATAAATTCATTATAAATACTAATGATACACTTAAGAAAGTGTAAAACCATAAAGTATAGATACTTTGTGAAGGTTATTTCAAGTGGTAACAGCTTTCTTAGAGGGCAATAATCCAAGCACTAGTAATGTGGTACCTGGATGTGCATTATAATGGAAAAGATTGTGCTAGTGCTTTTCATGTGTATTTACAGTCTTCAAGATTTGTGAATCAAAATTGTCAACTTCTAGAAAACCTAAGAGATAGCACAGTTGATTCTCCCCCCAACCCCCAAAAAAGAAAAGTTAATTACCAATCTTGGTTGGATTCTTCCTTGCCTCCCTGACACTTGACTGCTGCTAATTCACTGATTAATCTCATTAATGTGATTATAGTAGGATTTGGAGCCGGCTGCTATTGTTCAGCAGACAGTGCTATTCAGCCTGAGCACTTGCCACCTCATTCAGTTTTGCTGTGATTTTTCAGAGCTGGTGGAGCAAGCCATTGTGAGCAGAGTCCCTCTGCCTCCCTTTCAGCACCGGGAGCTGTCCGCGGCTGATAGCAATAGCCGTGAGCAGGGGGTTGGCTTCCTACAGGTTTCCTGGCAATGTGAAAATGGTTAGCTTTCATCACCTTAATGATGTTGCTTCTTGAGGTAGGAGTAGGAGCAGCCTTTCTGGTCACAACTGGGTGTTTTGAAGATGGTGGAAGCAAAGATCTCCCAGCTAAAGATTTTTATTTTTACAAAGAGCTTCCAGCTGCCATTACTACACATTTTACCCTAGGCTCAAAATTTTACCAAGCACGTCTAAATCTGGTGAAATGACTTGGGTATGTAGTACATAGCGGGGAGTAAAAAGACTACAAATATGACCACTCTTCAAATGGTGAATGCTTATCTAACTATTGGTTGGGTTTAGTAGAGTTTCACTTTTGAAAAGATGACCAGGTTTTTCTGGTGTTACAGTCAGGCAGGGAGTGGGCAGAAAATCTAAATATCGACTTCTCCTGAGCAGAACTTGTAATCTGGTGCCATAACTTATGCCAGTTTCCTCAATTTCTGCTACAGCTGGGTTGGAAGTTGAAGGCCTAATTATCTGTGAGAATGTATGAGACCAAACTTCTTAAAGGGATATAAATACACAATCTTCTTTGGGATAATAAAAGCTGTGATAATAAGCTTGATTCTATGAATATGTGGATTTTTTTAGAGAATGAGTGTTCTTTAATGTATTGTTTCCATTGTTCTTGTTGTCTTGTTCACCTGACTTATTTAGTTTTACTCTTTTGAAAAATAGTTTATACTTTGTCTATTCATAAACCAGTGATTTCCCTGTCTGATGATTTCTGCTTGTTTTCTTTGTCAACTTTCAATGGTTAGGAGAAAGAAAAAAAAATGAAGTTATGTTGCATCTTCCAAGCTTTTAAAAAGTTTTTCTGTTTATTAAAATTATACTGAAATTTCAAAATACTGAATTGATAATCTGATTAGTTGGTCACCTGCCTTTAGGGATACTTGACATTTGTTATTTTAAAAAGCTAATTACTTCTAGCTTAACAAAAAATTAATTTTGCTAATAAAAATATTTTGGTGTCACAAAGATGAACTACAGAGTGCAAATCTATAAAGCCACCTAGTTTGAGGAAGAGACATTGTTTTAAAAATACTTACCATGTCCTTACAATACTTTGTTTACTTATCATGTGATTTGGTGGCTACATGTTTAACTTAAGACAACCTGAAGTTTTACATACTCTTGAGTATTTTACATAAGAAAATCTGTCCTGTAGATAAAAGGGAATACTGATATGCTTTTTTGGTTGGAGTTGGAATTGGGCTCAGCTGAGTATCCCCATTGGGCCAAGACTGTAATTTCTAATCAATAATTATTTTTTAAATGCATGTAGTACTTTGTCTACTTAGATGCTGAGTCTCCCCTGAACTCTTCCCAGGGAGCAGATTAATAGCAAGTTTCTAGAGAGAACTTGAGGGGTGCTGGATTCTCACTGCCAAATCATTCCACAGCTTGTTTGGATTCTTGTGGCATTTTGCATGCTCTTATTGTCAAGGTTTTTAAAGAGCCCTTTCCATGAATGTCTCTTTCTCTTCCAAAAACTCTTTTGATGTTCCTTAGAAAGGAGTCACAGAGGATAAACTTGAACAACACCTTAAATATGATTAACAGGTTTTTCACCAAGTAAGTTTCATCTGCTGTACTCTGTTCTTTAATTCTATACCTGATGCCTGATCTACAACTATTCCAAACTAATGCCAAAAAATATTACAAGCTTTAAACATAATATATAGTATAGACATTTTACGGTGGGGGGAGAAGTGTGGGAGGGTCATGTACAAATGCCATGTAACTTATATGAAAACATACATTTTAAATTGCCATATCTCACATGTTAAAAAATATTGCTTCTAATGACCATAAGTTGTACAAGGAGCAATATCAAGTACTTCACTTTTAGTGACTATACAGTATGATGATTTTTTTCTCCTATCAGATTATTTTAAGAGCTGTACACTTTTTCCATCAATAGGCTATGTTTCAGGGCAGCGTGGCTCAGTTTGGAGTATCTTTGTGTTCTCCCTCCCTCCCTCTCTTCCTCTTTCCCCTCCCTGTCTCTGTCCCTTCTCTCTCTAACTCTGCCCCTGTCTGTCTCTCTGCCTCCCTCTCCTCTCTGCTCCTCCTTCACACCTGCATTGTTCAGGCACACACAATGATTTTTCTGTTCATGTTTCCACAATGCAACTGTTTTTGGCATTGACACCCTAATGAGTCCTCAGGGTATCCACAGAAGTATCAGATGGGCAAAGAAAATGTAAGCCAGGTGTTATAAAACTAGAAAGAAGGCACCAACGCTTCTTTATTATATGAAAAATCACTGCTCAACCCTGCTGTATTGAGCTCCTCTGTTAAGAAAAATTTCCTACAATGGATCTCTCTTAGCAAAAAAACAAATCCCTTCTCCCTATGTGAGGATTATCAGGAAAGTTGAGAGGGGGAGGGCATATCCAAGGGAAGGGGGGGGTTATTGTGCTATGGCTCGGGATATTCCCTGGAAAGCCTCCTTGTTTGCACACTGCGGTGGTTCCCGGCAGGACTGGCTGGGAAGGGAGCTGGACCCTCTGTAGAAACTAGTGAGCCTGGTCTCCATGCGCCAGGCAGACTCCAGCTCCAGAGGAATTACCTTCGGGAGCTACGAGAGGTGTTCTTGGTAACTCGGGACTTCCGTGTGTGTCAGTCTCCCCACAGAAGCCACCAGCAGTGCTGTGCTCTGTGCAGGTCTCTCGCGTGTCTCTGCCTCCGACTGTCACTGTGGAAAGAGAGCTGGCAGGGAGAGGGTCATGGTGGGTGGGGTGCACGGGATGGAAGCCCAGGGGAGCTGTGACCAGCACGTGCACTGAGCTCCCCATGGCAGAGAGAGATGCTGAGTGAGAAACGGACTACAGAGAAGCCCTGAGCTCCATGGCTACCAGATCTTGCACAAAAAGGTACCTCTTTCCTTTTATTTCAAGGTGACAGGGGGTTTATTGTATTTGCCTGGCAAGTGCAGCTCCTAGCCTTTGAGAATTATTTCTGATATACTCTTAAGCACTTCAGCAGAAAGCTGTTGTCCAGCTGCCTGGCCATCTCGGCTCCTGTCTGATCGCACGTTACCACACTTCTCAGTGTCCCACATCGCGTGGTCTGGTACACAAACAGCAACAATGGCCCAGTTTGCAGCGGAGTTGCCCCTCCGTCCACCCCCGTGGGCTTCTCGTCCGCATGGTGCTGGAGTTGTTGTTAAACAGGAGTGTGTGCGTCCACGACGAGTTCTGGGGGAGGGGAGGTGCTAAGGTGGCCTTTATGGTTTAACGGAGCCCGAAGTGTCGCCAGAGAGAGGCTGGCCGAGACGATGGTGGAGGCTCCACCAGAGGAGAGCATTTACTGCTGGACTCTGAAGCCATTTATAAAGTCAGCACTTTGAAAAGATGGAAAGATGCCGATGGAAATCTTCTGTCTGTGCTCTTTTGTACTTGTGAATCCTTCCTGAGTGTTGCTTTGCAGAATAAACTTTTTCTGATTTATTTTTTCCTGCAAAAAATGCTAAGGGGGCTGATTGTGCAACTTTCTTAGGGCAACAGTTCTGTCTCTTGTTTTAAAGAAACCGAGAAAACCCTACTAAGACAAAATAGTGCGGTGTGGCTAGCAAGCCGGAAGAGATTTTAAGAATCACTTAAAGTTAACTCTTGAGTCTCCATTCCATTTCGGGGGGGGAGTGATGTCTGAGAATCTCTTTGTGTTTTGTTTCCATGTTAAGTGGTAGCACCATTTAAAACCCTGTAAGTTCAGCTGACTTTTGTGAGGTTTCTCTGGCCACAGCATGAATTTACAATAACATCAGTGATAGGGGAGATATTTTTAGATGTATTACCTCGGCAGTAGCTGTGAACAGCCTGACTCTTGTATTTACAGTTCTCATCTATTACATTAAATACAGCACCACACATGATACACATTCTGCTCTAGAGATTTAGGGGCCTGTGGGTACAATGTAAGAAGCCTACAGCATTCATCCCAATCTTGTCTGGCTGTCCTGCAAGCTTAATAAACAGGAAGGTTAGAAATCGTCGCTTTTACCCACAGCTGTAGCTTGCAAAAAATACCTAGCTCAGCAGCGAAGTTCCCACCCATGTTAGGGTTTAGGGAAATGGATATGTTTTGTGCTGCTTAGCGGATGCAGCCAGGGCCGGGGTAAGTCAGCACTGTTCTCCGGCGTTCTGCTGCAGTGATGTGGTCTCTGAGGAAGGCAGAGCTCGGCTCCCACAGCCGGGCGGGATTGGCAGCCCGGGGCCGCCTGTTTGCTGCCTTTGGACGGAGTCTGCGTGCTGCCGACCAGGCAGGGCGCTGCAGCATACCCGTCTCCCGTCGTTTAGTGGTGTCAACTTATTAATTTCCATCTCCAACTTCAGGCTTGTTAGTTTCCTGTCTGAAAGCATTATTACTTTTGTCCATGTGGCAAAATAATTAGCATACAGATGAGAAGTGGCCCCGGGTCTGCACGCTGATAGAAAGAGGGAGAGAAAGAGAGAGGGAGACAGAGAGAGAGAGGGTGAGAGGGAGAGACGGAGAGACGGAGAGAGAGAGAGAGAGTGAGAGAGGGAGAGAGAGAGAGGTGCAGGGGAAAGTTGATTGGATGAATAGAGAACAAATGGTGGGCATTCAAAAGCATTAGAAGAGTTTTGTAGTCGTGGAGCAAGCTGGAGAATTTTTCTGGGTGAGTCCTAAGATGGAAGGCAGAGGTGGCTGCCGTGGGAAGGAGCGGTTGTCAGAGGCTGGCTTGAGCTGATGGTGCCATGTGGGATGACGGGAGCAGAGGATCCATTCGGACTACTTTGTTTTGCAGTTCTTCAGGCTGGTCTTTGACACCCCCTCCAGGTAAATATGTCCTGTCCTCCTGTGGTTTCCGGAACCTGGCTCCGCTTTTCCAAAGTAGAGCAAAGTTCAACTCCTCTGGTCAGTAACAAAAGAATAGTCATTTGCTGGTGGCTTGGGGTGGCTGCTGAATCCATCTTCCCGTGCATAAGTCTGAAGTGAAAATGAACTGTTTAGAGATTATTGTTTTCAGAAATTTACAGCAGCCATTATTCAACATGTTTAATTAATATTTTCCAGAACAGTATACCGAGACCAGCAAAATTAGCAAACGTGGCAATGAAAGCCCAGACGTAATTAGTTTTGACTAGTATATATTTTTCCTAGCTGGAAGAAGATTTTAGTTTATTTAACCAGCAACTTACTGGGGGTTGTGAAAACCAAGCGGAAGTTGCCATTGCTCTGTAGATTCTACAGACTGGAGATAGAAAAAGGAGCGTAACCTTTGATGTTTTCAGTTCTTTTCAGAAAAATAGAGATCATTTTGCAAATCAGTTTCCTGAGTTGAGAAGTGAGAATCAAGCTCCTGGAACCCTATTTTTCTATTGTCACGAATAACATGGTTTCTTATATAATTCTGGGGCCGTGCAGCAACATGGGTGTTTTAATATTTCGTGAAATTGACACCCATCTAGGGGGATTTACTGATAGATACTTCTATCCTCTCTCAATAATTCCTGTTCTCCTTAAAAGGCAAGGCATTCATTCTAACTGACCTAATTATTTCATGTGTTTTTAAGGTGGAACCTAAGTAGAAATTATTAGACTTTAACTGCATTTCTGCAGTTTCCTGAATATGTTAGCTCACTTAATGCTTAGGATGAGTTTTTATTTTTCAGCTTTAAAATAATGTTCTACTTTACTTTGCTTTAGACAATGATAGTGAATATGGCCCAGAAAATATGACTTTTTGGGGGTGTGATTTCTTCTGTTTAGAAAACCATGCCTTTCCAAAAAGAAATGAAAATACCTTCAGTGAACCTCAAGCTCAGGAAGAAGGCATTAGAAAACATATTAACCCCTCAGATAAGCTGTGAAAGTTGGTTCTGATCATTTTCCTGGTCATATTGCAAGTTTCTAAATATTCATATTCAGTTACATTGTTTCAATAACAGGTGAACTATGTATTAATATTCTTTATTATGTATGTATGTATGTGTGTGTATATATAACTATATATATTTACACACACTTTTTATTTCAGTTTAAAATATGCCAGTAATCTAAAATGATGAAAGAACAGTCTCAAACATATTTAGCCTGGAGTAATAAATACCAAATTGTTCTCAGATTTATAAACTCCTACAGAAAAAGTAATACTTATGTTTTCACTGCTTCATGCCATTCTGGAGTTGAGTCAAGCTTTCTACGATTAACTCCTTTTCATTTTATGATGGATTATAACTTTGTTGGAGCAAAATATCATTTTGTCTTTAACCTTAGCTGGTCCAGTCAGAATCAGGAGGGGCTCTCGAATGTCACTGTGCAGAGGATTGTCTTTGTGCCTGGCTGTCTCTCACAGCACAAGTCCACAAGACCTTAATGCTTTAAAGTCCAATATTATGTCTTGTGAGCTTCCACCTGACAGAGTTACCTTATGCCGCTGGTTGTCATGTTCCTTCCCAGGCTCTGTGGAAAGGAGAAGGGCCCTGGAAGACAATGAAAAGTCCCAGAGCTGGAAACGTGGTGATATGCGTCAGCCTGAAAATTGGATTTCTGAGGGATTTTTTGCTTCTGTTAGTCTTGCTTTTAGGTTGCAGATGAACTTTGGGAGGAAATACAGCTTTCCAGAGCAAAATTGTCCAATCCACCTATGAGATCTCAAACCATCAGTGCCCAACACCAGGGCTCTGTGACTTATCTACCCTGTGGGAAACAAGTCGGACATGAGACTGAGCCATGCCTGTGGGGTTGTTCTGGGCCATGCTGGTGCAGGCTGCTGCCTCGGTAGGGTCCCCACTGCTGGTGAATGGAAAAAATTTGCACTCACTCTCCTTCCGAGATGTTACATGACCTTAGTTCCTTTAAAATTCCATGCTGTGATGAATTTTTGCACTCTTAAGAATATATGATGAATCTCTTCAGTGGTTTGGGGAGTATAAGGAGAGATGTGTTTTTAAGATGCCAGTGGGGAAACGTGGTGTAGGCTACACTGTCAGAGCCCTGGGCTCGATGTGTGCACCGTGTACACCTGCCCAGTGTCCATGTGCGCTCATTAATATACTTGAAAGAACTTTACGACTTTACATTACATACTGGCTGCCTTTTACTGAAGTCTGACTGCTTTGATAGCATAGTCAGATTGCTTTGAAGGAAATTACTTCAAGGATATTGGACATAGGCTCAAGACATTTTAAAGTGTGGATTTTCAGTCTTAGGACTCTAAAGCATATAGCTCAAGAATGAAAAATGTATTGGGAGGGGGCTGTATTTTTTATTTGTTTTTGGTTTTTTTGTACTTTGACAAAGACTTTCCTTCTCTCCTCTCTGGTTTCAGTCCTGTTTGGAGTAGGATCCCCATGCCAATGTTTATCCCTCCTGGGACAAAATGTATTGTCATGACACCCCACAGAATGCTTTGGTCAAGCATCAGCATTGTCCCTTCCCATCCTAAGGGTTTCCACACCTCTGACCCCTGAAAGCAAAGGGTAATTCTCAGAGGCTTGCTGTGGATTTGGTTCCATCTCCTGCCCCAGTGCACACATTGCCTAGCCCATCTGAGCAGGAGCTCAAAGCGCAGAGTGTTGTCGCCATGAAACAATGCTAGCCAGACTGGTGGTGGAGATAATCGAGTCTGCAGGGCACCCCATAGAGAGCCATCAAATCAAGTCTGCTCCAGAGCTGTCTGCGAGATTGTGCACATTCAGAAATCAATGCTGCATCTGCTAGTGGACCCTCTGGTTCACTGAAACTCCCACCTGGCTAATGCATCTGGGCAAAGAGCTTTTCAGAAACCAGTTTCCTTCAGGATAAATTTAATACATCTTGAGGGCCAGGCACAAGCAAATTGATTCTATCTCTGTACCAGAAAAACTCATAAACATCTGTAAGAACTCAGATTTCCAGCAACCTCAGGATTAGAGAATGCAATTTTTTGAACTAGTCCAAGCCTACTCCCTTCATACCTCATGCCAGCATGGCATTTTTTAATTAGGAAGTTGATTAAAAAGGGCACGGTAGACCACGGATGTGTGGTCCTTTGGCATCCATCCAGCTGTTTGTTGTCTGGATCACGGAAAGCACCGCTCATCACCAGTTGGGGGATCATTATAAAATGAAGGGTTGGCAAGATGGAATCATCCTGCCCATGAGCTCATGGCAGCTGGGGTGGCTTCCTCCCCGTCACCTTTTCTGCAGACAGACTTGCTGGCTTCCTTCGTGACCCAGATCACATGCACTTGGCAGCTAACTCCAAGCTGGAGCAGCAAGGTATATTACACTCTGGGCTTCTGGGCTTCTGATTTTTCAGTGGTCAATAGCAAAAGTCAGCACAGTCTGTATTTTCTGGATTGAAGCTTATTTTTGACCTCAGGTACCTCAGTCTAGAGGCAGGCAGGGGTGATAGCTACTCCACTAGTACAAAGCTATATAACCCAAGAATAAACTGGTTTTGTTTTGGTTTTTGTTTTTTAAGGGAAATTCCTTTTTTCACTGGCTGTTTTTGAGGGCTGAAAGTATATTATCACACGAATAAAATTTTATGCCTAATTGCAGTGTTCCTATGGCTAATGTGGTGTGAATAAGTACCCTGTTATGAATTTAACCCTGTGCGTTCCTCTGGCTATTGGAGAACTTCCCCCAAGATATACTGCACCCTGGGAAGCAGAGGCAGTAGCCCCTGACGGCTGACGTGGAGCACTGAGGCAGATCCCAGACACCACAGGAGACGCCCTGGGGCTTTTGCAGGACCCTAGGGACCCTGTTCGGGGCCCAAGTTGGGGTGACATCCTCACCCCAGTGGATGCATCAGCTGCTGGGCCAGCAACTCTCTCTTTTGTTCTCCATCCTCTGAACCTTCTTGCAAATTTACTAATTATTTTTAGAGTCTGCATTTTAGCAGAGTTCAGGGAGAGACCAGCTGGAGTCAGCAGCCGTGGAGGGGCAGGCCAGGGATTCCTGGTGTCTTCTCAGAGGAAAATAAAACTCCAAAGTTAACATAGAGGCTCCGGGCCTGACTCCCCCATGTCAGCTCCTCTCCCTGTTCCTCCACCCCTAAGTGATTCATTCATGCAGTATTCATCCTTGGAGCCCTACTGTGGGCACCGTCCAGAGAGGAAAGCTGAGTGAGGTCAGTTCTTGCTCAATAAGGAGTCAGGTCATGAATGTCCATGTATACTCTTCAATGCCACTATTAGAGGGTAGGAGTTTGGGACTATTCCAAGCCCACTCCCTTCATACCTAATGCCAGTATGGCATCTTTACATTAGGAAGTTTTCTACAAAGGTCCTTACAAATACTTCTGAACTATCTTTTTTTGAAATATATTCTGAGGTCATTTACATCATTTTCTGACCAAAGAAGAATGTGCTAAGCCTTGATTTCTCCTGCATGGATGGTTAGCCCCACGGAAATCTAGGTGGTCACACTGAAATTAGCAACCAACTGCAAAGCAGGGTTTACCTGCATTTCCTTGTATATTAAATACATGATTTGAGTTTATGGCCTTCTTATGAATCTAAAGCTGAAGACTCCAGGGTTGCAGGGTTCCTGCCTCTGGTCTTTAATGGCCTTGCTTGTCATGTCACATTGGCTGCCCCTTTATGTGTGCTGAGGAAGGGTGGGAAATGATCTTCTACTCTCTTACCTGGAAAGCCAAAGCCAGCAAACAGAGCGCTGTGTGGAAGAGGCGGTGCTGGCAAATGTCAGATCTCTGTTGTGCAATTTTGAAGCTCCTACTAACAGAGATGAAGAAGATAATGCTTTGGAGATGGCTTGGAGAAGGCCCCAACTACTGACTGAGGCCCACTCTCCATCGCACCTCTGGTCTGTGACAGGGCCCAGCCCTGTTGGCTACAGAACTAGCAGGGCAGCTGACTTGGTCACCTTGATCACCATCGGCTGCAGAGATATTGGAAAGAAGAGGAGGAAAATTCAAATTGCACACAACATGGACATGCGTGTCAGACCCTTTGGATGAGTACCTGCCCCATTTCCAAGAGTCAAATCCAACCGAACATATCTGCCTATTCAGAATGGCGAATTTTGTCATTAAATCCTGCACAAGACAAGTTAGGTTGGAATTAGCATTTTATATTCTTTCAGAGTCTGGAGATTTAAGTAGCTCAGGCATCAGACAGCCACATGTCTTTGCTTAAAAATGGAATTCTGAGATTACATAAAGCGAGAAGGATTGGTGGATGCTTGCTGCTTGTATAAAATAGGAAAGAAAATGTTAATAATTTGCTCAGATAAATTTTGATCTAATTTGTTACTCTTCCTTTGCTGAATATGACACATTTGGTTCTGAATTAAATGCATGAAATCCTCCACCAAATTTGTATTATGAATCTTCCAATATCTTTTGCAGTTGCTTTCATAGTACTGAGAAGAAAGGAATTGGTCTTTCTGCCCAAATGTTTTTTTGCTAATATGCTGTTACTGGGATTTGTTAGCTCAAAAACAATCCTTTTCCCTCAGAGACCCACCCCCACAGTGCAAGCCAAGAAGTGTCATGTCTGTCCCAGGGGACAGGTTAACACACCTGTTTACAAACGGGCTGGGCCACCTGGTCCTTGGTCTGCAGAGTTAATGATCAGAACAGGGTCTGATCAAGGGGACAGTGGGAGGAGGCGAGAACAGATTTGTGGCCTGAAAAGTCACTTCTGAGCACAGGGCCACATGGCACCACCTGTACAGAATGTTTTGAGCGTGTTAAAAAGCCACTCACTCAAGGGAAACAGTCCGAATTACAGCTGCTCATATCCTAAAGACTAGATGCAGAGTACATAGGAGTCCTATAGACATTGGAATCTTGTGTATCTTGCTCTGTATTTTCAGATTCTAGCAAATACAGATTGAATCACTTCTTTTAGCCTCAAAGACATCAGTGAAATGTGAGGTCATTGAGTGAACAGTCAGCGCCAGAGAAGCAGCTGTTT
Source organism: Petromus typicus (assembly GCA_004026965.1). Classification (NCBI taxonomy): domain Eukaryota; kingdom Metazoa; phylum Chordata; class Mammalia; order Rodentia; family Petromuridae; genus Petromus; species Petromus typicus. Next base: position 54,432 of record PVIR01003452.1, read on the forward strand.
TTAACAAACCAACATTCATGTCATAGTCTTTCTACACCTTCCCCTCTGACAGTACCTGTCTCTTCCCTTTCCTCCCCAACCAGGAAATGTGCACTCTGGGACCATGGTGACAGGAGCTCTCTAACTTCCTGGCATCCATGAGCATCTCATCTCCTCCTGCTCCTAATCCTTTATTTGACTAAGGACAGTTAGGAGTGTGATTGAAGAGTTCGCCAGAAAAGAGTTCCCTTTCCTCAGTTCCGTTGTCTCCACCAAAAGTCAGAAATGCTCCACTCAGCGGGTGCTAGTTTTGGCAGCTGGCCTGCACAGGAACTTCTACTTTCTAACCCAAGTGTCCAAAATGACCTGTGTCCCGGGGAGACCTCATTTTTCCACACTTAGCTTTTCCAGGAAGATATATTCATCAAACACTAAGCACTTAGTCATCTTTTCTGTTTCTCTTCTTCCTGTTCTTTATTTTCTAAGTGACAGCTTGCATCTGTAGTCAGCCTCAACAGTGGTGTGTGGCAGGGCCTGGATGGACCTTTGCGTGTGGTTTGGGGATCACTCTGAATCTATCATCCCAGTTCTCTCTGCCCTTGTCAGGGTGACTATCTGGGGCCTCTGATTCTTAGAGATGATTCTCTTTGGTGTCCCATTATGGGAACAACTCGACCAAGATATGGCTCTGCCATCTGAGTAGTCACCTGGATTAGTCTGGAAGTTCCTGCTGGATTGGAGTTCCAGGCCTCATTACTAAGGGCAACTCAGCTGACTTGAATTTCACCCAAATACTCCTCAGTCATTCCTAAAGTCCCCTTCTGGAATTCAAGTGTGGAACCCAGAATTCACTCTCTTAGGTTCTCTTTACTCTTAAGCTCATGTAGTTTGTGACCATGACCTGACTTCAGGCAAGTGTTCTTTTATGGCAGCAGAGCAGACAGAAATGCACATGCCCTCAGTGGCTATCTGGCACCTACCAGGACCCTCTCAATGCTGAGTCTTGGGGTCTTTTGACTCAGGCCTGACAGAGGCAAATCAAGTGCACATAATTAATGTGACCCGGATTAGTACTTAAGGAAACAGACTCATTGTCTTCATGGCTTCCCTTTCTTTGAAAAAGCAGGATTTAGGGTATGCACAGGTGAAGTGAGAGCACATTTTTAGCAGCTAAAGTCTATTATATAACCCATGTCCTATTTCTGGTAGCCTAGAGCAGAAGGTACCCAAAATGGCACACAAGAACTTGGGGGGGTCAAATAAACCCTGTTTTACCACAGTGGCCAAGGGCTGTTCTCCATCAACGGCGGTGGGCCTAGAAACTGAACATGAACTATCCCCGAGACAGTGAAGAGCACGATCCCACTGTAGGGAAAGGAAGGACACAAGGAGGCGAGGACAGCCAGCTGTCTGCACTCCTGAAGCGTGGATGGCTCACATGAGTCGCAGAAGCCCTTGCAAGTCATGGTTTGATCACAGGAGGGACCTCTGGAAAAACTGAAGGTAAAAGTGGGGGGGGAATAGGAGAGGCTGGGAGCTCCACCACAGTTAGGTTGAAGCAAGAAGTCCTGCTGGGCCATTGCATAGTCGGAGCTAGAGGTGACAGTGACAGACTATGTGCTTCAAAATACTGGTAGAAGCTGGGCACGGTGGGACAAGCCAGTAATCCCAGCGCTCTGGGAGGCTGAGGCTAGAGGACTATGAGTTCAAGCCCAACCCAGGCAATTTGGCAACTTAGAGAGACTCTGTCTCAAAAGGGCTGAGGATGTAGCTCACAGTGCAAAGGCCTTGAGCTCAATTCCCAGTACAAGAGAGAGAGTCAGACAGACAGACACAGAAAAACAGAGAGACAGAGAAAAAAAGAAAGAAGCAGAGGAGGAAGAGAGGAAAGGAAGAAAGATAAGAAGAAAGGGGAGGAGGAAGTCCAAAGCAAATGGAGAGAGAAAGGAAGGAAGACACTGACAGAGGAAGTTCGTGTGTTCACCCGGACTAGAGCGTAATGAACTGCTTTTGTGTATCACAGTGTCACATAACTCCCCATGAATGTGTACCTCTTGGGGCAGTTACTGGGACCTGAACTCTGGCTTCCACTCTGAGCTGAGTCCCCAGGCTTTTATCTTTAGATTTTTCCCTCTGAAGCAGAGTCCCGTGGAGCCACTAAGTTTCCCAGGCTGGGTGGAGATCCCTCTGCCTCAGCCTTCCAATGTGCTAGGATTACAGGTATTCACTCCCACGTCTGGCAGATTTGTACCATTTTTCTGGTTTTGTCATGCGCACGTTCAGTATGATGAAACAAGTCAGTCTTTCAGAATCTCAGAGCACTGCCCTTGGGACTTCTTTGTGTATTGGGAAGCAGTGCATGGGAAGTTTGGGGAGAAGGTGACCATATGTGAAATGAGGAGAACAAGAGAAGGAAGGGGCAGGGGTAAATATCGCACAAGGACCTTCCAAAATAGGCCACGGACCTGTGCTTAGGACCTGCAGTTGGATCACTTTTCCAGTAGTCTGAAGTGGGCTGGCATAAAGATAGATCACCTCAGAGAATCATAATTTTGGAAGATCAAAAGTTCTGTAATGTTGAGCGACGAGGACCCATGCGGTCTGGTACACAAGTCCAAGCCATTCATGTATCATACTGAGAAACTAATGAAAACAGACTGTCAGGAAAACACCCTGTTAGCAATAATCACTGGGCAAATACCCAGCTGAAGTCTCTGTCGCCACTCAGATCCCACAAAGCCCACAAGGACTGAAAGGGCTGCAGCAGGCTGGTGTCCTACGGCACCAACCTGCCCACAACCTGTTTGCTTTCCTAAACATCACTTCTCTGAGTGTGGAACAATCTAGAGGCTTTAGCATTTCTACTGAGAAGTTCACAGAGAAGGTCGAAGGGTCCTTTCATAGTGCATATTCATAAAGTATTTGCATCACATTTCTCATAAAACAGAAACATTTAAGGAAATAGCAGAAACAGTATTTCTCCTTTGCACTGAATCTCTCTATGTGCACTGAGGATTTATTTCCTTTGCACTCGCAGAGAGGTGTATTAGGGAGCTGCTCTTTTTTTTTTTTTTTTAAATTATCTTTATTGGTACATTAAATATACACATCATGATTGCACTCCATAATGGGGATTTGTACCAGTATAAGACACAACTTAATTCTCATTTTTTCCCATAGCCCCACCCACCCTACCACCCCCCCATATATATAAAATTTGTTTCCTTACTTTTTTGTTACAATCTAGGGAGCTGCTCTTATAGTAAGCTTCCTCTCACAGGGGAAGGGATGTGTCCTGAAATGTCTGCATACCTAAGGAAAAAGATAGCTAACCAGTTGCAGGTTTCAATATGACTCTCAAATTAGAAAATGCTCATTCTTTCATAGTAAGATTGAATATAACCTTGACTTATAGCATAATATCTCTAAGAGTGAAAATATAACTTACTTAAGAAAATATTTCTTACTTAAATACTTTTCCCAGATAGGACCACAGCAGAAGTACTTAGTCCTGCGTGACCTCCATTCTGTGTTATCCCATGTGCCACCAAGGAGTCTTAATGCCTCTTGTTTCTCCTTTTGACACAATTTACACCATTTAAAAAAAATAGTTACATTGAACTATTTTATAAACCGAAATCGTGCTAGTTTAAGCCTTATTTAGAATTTCTGATTTACAGTCTCCTTTCAGATATGCTTAATTTAGCCAAGTATATCTCTACTGAGCCCTCCTAAAACCACTGCTGCACCCCACTTCTGAGCACAGTTAAGGCAGTGGGGTTGCAGGAGCATGTTCAAAGGGCCTGTGGCTTCTTGGTACAGCCCCATTTCCCAAGGGTAGTTTATACAACAACTGCCATCTTCAGAGAGCCACAAATTCAATTTCATCCATTTTGCTTTTTAGATGAGCACCTTTGCTCTACCAAGGACACTGAGGAAGAATTACTTCCTTCACCCTCACTCCACTGATGCCCTGAAGATAGTGACTATAGAACAGGAACCCTTAATATGCATATGCTCTGAAAACGATGTAAAGTGTAGTCGGCTCGGGCTCCAAGTTCACTGCTGTCTTCATTCTCCCCTTCCTTTCCTGGGTTGCCCACAATCTCTGTGACCTCTGGCTCATTCATTCTTTTCAAACAGCAGCCACTCATCCATTAGTTGATTCACCAAGTATCTGCAACACGTCCTTCTGCATTGCTGCCGGCTATTCTTCCTGTCCTCCTCCACCGCCACCACCCTCCCTGCTGTTCTGACAGGAACTGAGCCCTTTGCTGCCTGGTCCCGCCTCGCAGCACCCCATCTTCTCCCAGTCTCCTCCTGCACCTTTGGGTGAGATGTCCTTGAGGCTCTCTGTCTTTGGTGAGCCTGCTGCAAAGTGTGTCTTCGTCTCCATGGATCAAAGGTGGGAAGAAAAGGTCATGGTATAGAAACGAACAATGGAATCATAAGAAAAACTAGAAGAGAGGTCCCCATCGAGCTCAGACATGCTGTTTTCTCACAGAGAAAGAGAGAGGCAGAGGCAGAAAGAGACAGAGTTGGGATTTGTTTCTCAGTAGTCAAAGGAAGCAACCTACTGAAGACAAAGAAGACAAGAGAAGGGAGAAAGGAGGCCGTCAGTAGAGTCTCCAACAAGGGCAAGGACAGATGGGAATGAGGGACCCACATCCTTCCTTCCCATTAGACTCCTTCTCTCTCCAAACTGGGGCTGCAGCTGTCCCCATCACCAGCACACTCAGGCAGCCCAGTCACACATGCCATCACCTCCCACAGCATTTGTAACTGAGCCTCATGGTGCATCTGTGTCCCGTGACTCTGCTGGGGAGCCTGGCTGTCACAGGACACACAGTGTAACACTGAGCTGTGCGCATGCACCTTGTGAAGCCACTGTGGGTGTGACTTGAGTTGTTGATATCCCGAAAGGTTTCTGCTGAACTGATTGGACCAAGTAGTGCAAGAGCAAAGACTCCAGGGTTTGAATGAAGCCTGTCTGCTGCCTGGCCCTTTACAACAGGACATGATCCTCGGTCCTTGGTGTGTCCCTGCTCGCTCTGGGGTCCCTGTCTTGCAACAGCATGCCCTGCCTAAAAGCTAGCCACCAGTTCTTTATATATCTAGATGTCAGTCCTCCTTCCACTCTGTGGGTCATCTCTTCACTCTGCTGGCTATTTCCTTGCGGTGCAAAAGCTTCTTAATCTAACACGATCCTAGTGGTTGCCCCCTTGATGTTATTTCTTACATGCTTGGAATTCAGTTTAGAAAGCCTTCACCTGTGCCTATAACTTCCAGAGTGTTAGCTATTTTCTCTTTCACCTGATTGTTTCCATTTTAATGTTTGGATTTTTGATCCATTTTGATTTTATGAGAAACCCAAAACACATAAGTTAAAGAGCAAAGAAAAAGGTACAACATAGGAAAGAGGAAAGCAGATGTTTTGCAAAGGGGAAGGGGGACAAAAATATGGGATGGGAAAGGAGAGGGAAAAGAAGAGGATATAAAAGGAATTAAGATGTGTCATGTGCATGTTCTAGCTCCTCACAGGAATGTAATTATTATGCACTGCAGATGTGCACTAATAAAATAAAATCTTTACAAAGCCATTCCTAATCAAACAGGTGAGGGGCTGGGGCACTGGCCTTGCCTCCAACTGCGCATGACACCCAGGGTCATTCGCCCCCAACCTGTGCAAGCCAGAGGACCCACTGCACTGTCCAGTTGGCACAACAGGGCCCTCAGCTTCTGGCCCCACAGCAATCAGCTGTCCCACACCACTAAGGAGAGGCAGAGGTGTTTCTTAGACCGGGCAGCAGGGTGGGCTCTGCCACGTCCTTGTCCAGACTCAGCAGCTCTGGAGCAGAGAACAGCACGGTTAGCATCTCCACTCTCAGACCTCCTTGTCATGTGTGGCACCAGCTCTTTCTCTGGTTTCCACTGTGGTCTTGTGACACGGGGTCTTGTGTCACGTGTAGCCTCATCAGGGTCTGGTTGGACCCCAGCCCGGGCTGAGATTGAGCTATCAGAAGGGACTTCGAGATTCAGAGCCTTTTCCCCCTAGACTGTAGGACAAGAAGTCTCTTTGGCTTCTGTTTTCTATTTGTTTACTTTTGCTGATTAGCAAAAATTACCCTTGTAGCTATTGTTCTAACCTGGTGTTGCGTTAGATGGTGCAGGTTAGAAGCGCATGAGTCACAACTGTCCTCTGGGCTCAGAAATGGTGCACCCTAGGAGGGAAGGGAAGGCACGGTGGGGAGTGACTGTGACACGCTTTGGAGTTTGGCGAGCGGGTAAGTCACCATCAATAGTGTATAGTTTGCTCATGGGGGGACAGATTATGTCAAGCAAGACAGGAACAGGGATGGCATGAAGATGGCACTGTCTGTGACAAGCCTGGAAGGGAGAGCAGGATTGGCACGATCGGCGACAGAAGAGGGGAGATGGGTGGCCAGGAGGAGATGGTGACTCCTGGGAAGGAGCCCTGGCTTTGCGAGGGCAGCGGGTGGGAAAGCTGGCCCCGAGCCCAGGTAGGAAGGTCACGGCGGGTCACGATGCCGTGCTCACAACAGTCTCTGGTGAGGATTATAACTTTGTTCTCTAGATAATGGGAAATTACTGAAGGTTTTGTATGGCTGAATGGTGAGGCCAGAGCTATTCTTTGGGATAATTAATCTGGCAGCCAATCAGTGGCTACTTCCTGCCAATTCTGTCTCTAAAATAGCTCTCCCAACTGCCGCATCCTTCCACCCTCTCCACCGCCACTTTAGAGTAGACTCTCATTATCCTGCTCCCGGGCAGCCCCGCAGACGCCATCCCTCCATGCACCACAAATGCACTCCATTCGCTGTCTGCAGATCAATTATCCCAAAGGATAGTTTTGGCATTTTTCTGCTCAAACAACTCCAGGATCTTTCTATTTCCTACAGCAATAAAGTCTAGCACCTTATTCCGGGGCTTGGGTCACTCCTGTCCTGACCCCTACTGGTCTGCACCTTGCCCTGTCCCCTAAGCAACTCCAGAAAGAACCCCGAATCCATGCTCACACCTCCTGTCCACCGCTTCTATAAACCACAACCCCTCCAGATGAAGCCCAGCGCTCCTTCCCTGCTCTTTCTTCTCATAAATATTGCTGTGATGGTCCCTTTTTTGATCCATCCGCATTCTAGCTTTGTTTTGTTTTGCTTTGTTATTGTTTTGTTTTCTGAGATAGGTTTTTCTTGTGTAGCTCAGGTTGATCTTGAATTCACTATGTAACCCAGGCTTGTCTCGAACTTGCTATGATCGTCCTGCCTCAGCTTCCCAGGTGCTGGGATTACAGGCCTGTGCCGCCACACCCAGGTCACTAGAATTTTACACATGGTTTAACTTTCCAGGGCAGCCAGGAAGCCTTGCTCTTCAAGTCTGTGTCCACCGTCTCAAATGTTGGGCAAGGCTGCCAATGATAATGCTTTGCTCCTGTGAGGTACCCTGGGTTAGAGAGGCTGGACTATACCTCATCCCAGAAGGGCTATTGTGACTGAACCATGGTCCCTGAGAGGATCTTCCCGGGCCCCATTCTCCCAGTTCAATATGAGGTCACTTCTCCCAATAGCAAGTCTCCTCCTTGTGGTCTATGCCCCTCACGTACACTGATACTTGGAAAAAGGTGTGTGTTGTCATTGCAAGGAAAGCTGCCAAGGGGTTCTGGGGACACAAGAATGCCTGTTACAAATGCTTTCTGCATTCCAGTGATGTCCCATGCAAATGGTGTCCCGACCCCAATACCCAGCTCTTGGTAGGTAGCCTCTTCCCTCTGCACCCAGAACTTTGATTTTTCTACTTCCGTGTGAAGTGTGTTCCTTGTCACTTGAACCATTCAATGCCACTTAAGAGATAAATAGCTGTGGGCTAGCCTCTGAGAGCAAGACACCCAGAAGGACCCTTGAAATCTCCAGAGCTGGGGCTCGGGCACAGCAATCAATGCTAATGAAGGGCACAGAAGTGGAATCCAAATGGGAGCTGCGAGGATGAATCACCCTCTCCTCGCTTCTCCTCCTTCCAGGGCAAAACCCAAAGCAAGGAAGGGGATCTGGGCATGAAGCTCTCACTGTCCCAGGCTCCAAGTGGGGCCAGGAGAAGCTGTGACCCCATTGCAGCCTCAGAAATCCCAGCTTCCTGACCCTAAGAGCAGGTCCCGGAAGTTCAATGTGGCTACGGCAGCCCTGCAGAGGATGCCTCAGAAGCGTGGCTATGTGACATCTCCTTCCGATGGAGGGATCCCAAGAACTTGCTTCAAGATTGATGGAGGGTGCTCCCTGTTTGATGATCACCTTCAAAACTAAAAGTGCCAGGATGCAGCTCAGTGGGGCTGCACCTGCCTGGAGAAGGAGAAGTCATGAGTTTGATCCCCACTATGGAAAAATAAATGAATAATTAAAACTAAAAGTGACTGTGATAATTTAAATAGCGCAAAAAACCTAGATCAAACTTATTCCAGAAATAAGCACTTAGCTTTATATTTATTTTCTGGGTATTGTGAATCAAAAGTTGGTCCAGAATTGGATAGATTTTTAGCCATCAAATTAAGGAAAGCATAGAACCATCTTGGTCTGGGATAGCGAAGTGTGTATATCAAGGCCTCCATAATGTCATGAGATGTCCACAGGGAAGCCTGACGTCTGTGCTGCCTCTGTGCTCTTATTACGGAGAGGTCCAGGGCAGATCCAAATTCCAAATGTTACAGAACAAACTTCTCAAAGATTTTAAGGATAGGATAAGTTTTATCCAATTCAATATAGCAAGCCCATTGCTATTCTGATGTATCACCAGGATAGTATTTACTGTATTTAACATCTCCTACATGGAGCCTCCTCACACAGATCAGCTACGCCCAGTGTCCCACAGCCAGACAGGATCAGAGGCAGTCACACAAGACAGTTGTTCTCAGAGTGGTTAGTCCTTCCAGACACTCCCTGCCTGTGATCTCAGGGACCACCTTGGATGGTACCAGATGACATTACCTAATGGTGATAGATTTTCTAAAGCAGAGATTGGCAGACTGTGACCTATCTATACACCCAATCTAGCTCACTTCCTGTTTTTGTAAATAAAGTTTTATTGGAACACAGCCATCACCATCCACATGAGTACTGACTATGGCTGTGTTTGATTCCTAGTATATGTTTTCCCACGCCTGTTGGATAACCACTGATAGAGACAGGAAGGCCACTTGTTTCCCAAGATTTCATCATCTAAGAAAGGTTAGAAAAGATTAGAAAAGTAACCCAGTGCTTATAATTAAATGAAAGACAAGAGGTCAGAGACAGTATTGCAAAAAGCAAGAGTAGGACACAGGGCATGAACCCACAACAGGAGGAGACAAACTCTTCTCAGAGCCCAGTTTGTCTCTTGATAAACCATGCCACACCAGGCATGTCTACACCACACACCTGTCAACATTCTAGCATCCTGACTTCCCAGACACTTGGCTGGCTAGTGTATTCAGTCTGCCCACAGAGAACATGTTCTGGGACCCAGTGCTGACTTCCACCTGGAAACTTCTTAACAGATGCTCATCTGGCTATTGGGCTGCTCTGGGCTAAACAGCACACTGCATGCTGTTAGCATCTTGTGAAATCTACCTTGACTACAGCAACTTAGTTTACATTGAGCACCTTTTTAGGTTTACTGTTTTTAAGTAATCTCAATTCAGATATTTGTACTGGGTTAAAAGTATCTTTGAGACATATACAAGCACAAAGGGTGATCAAAATGTGCAGCGAATACACACATTTTTAAGAATTATTACAGTAAAGGCATGTTGCCATGAATTTCCCTTGAAGTGCTTCCCTTCGCTTCATACACTCATCCCTTCATTCCGGTTGATTCCTGCAGCAGCTCTGGAGGCCTCTTCCCTGACTGTCTTTGCAAAGTGGGATCAAAAATATGATGAAGGGCTTGGAATATAGCTGAGTAATACAGCGCCTGCCTGGAAAGCACAGGGCTCAGAGTTTGATTCACAGTACAAACAAACAAAATACAGTGAATGCTGCTGGTCAAAGCTGTCCAAAGGAAAGGAAAAGCTTATTAAAACACAACACTGTGTCCTCATCCACCTTATTCCCCAGATCTGGCACTGTGAAACTTCCAGGTTTTTCCAAGTCAAAATGACCATGAAAAGGAGAAGTTTTGATCCATTCAGGATGTAGAGGCAGCCTCCCCAAGTGCCATGTGTTTGGAAGGTGACTGTATTATGAAGGTTCTCTATTCACCAGGGGATCCATCATAATGAGTTCAAGGCTGATAGCACTGTAGGAGGTGGAGCCTGGTTGGAGGCGGGGCTTGGTTGGAGGAGGTCATTGGCTGTGACCTTGGAAGGGTGTACTCTTCTCCCCATCTCCTCCCTTCTCTTTACTGCCTGACAGCCATGATATGAGCAACTTTCCTCCCCCAGGCCTTCCTGCCTTGGAACCAGCAGACCACAACCTGTGGGCCAAAATAAATCTCTCCTTTACACTGCAAGTTTTGAGTATTTTGTCCTGGTGACTAGAAAAGTGACTGTGACAGGGATTAAAGGCAATGTGTCTTTTATTGCAGTACAAATTTAAACATTCACCATATTTTATGAGCACACATCCTGTAAAGAGAAAATCAGGGACTGGGGTCACTGCCTGGGGCCAGGCAGCTATGGATCAGCCAGGGTGATCTGACACCGCCACTTTGCCACACTGTCCCTGTGGACCCTGGAGCCCAGAGAGGTTCTTCCTGGACAGAGACATTTCATTTCGTAGCTGGGCCCTGGGTGTCTGTTTCATGTGGTTTCCATTATGTGGCCATGGTCTGCAATTACTTTCAGACCAGCTGGATTTGGGCTTTTTACCGCTGTTCTTTGGTTTGTTGGTTTGTTTATGCTCCTGTTGGCCTGTCAAGAGTGTATGACTTGTGTAAACTCATAATCTTCCATGGAGAGGAGTCCTCAGGTGGCCCCTGGCCACCCAAACCCATTCCTTCTGCCATCAGAAGTGGGGGGACCTAGTGACACACCCTTAGGCCATCTGGCCCCTCTTCCCAGCCAAGCCAGGCTCCGAGAGCACAGCTCCTCCTGAGGGAACAGTCACATGTGCTTTGCAGGATCAGAGAACCTGGTCTCTGCACAGTGAGAGGGACTCAGGTGACCCTTGACCTATACTGGCTACGTGCCAGCTGCTCTGGGGGTGAATGTGCACAGCAGTTAGCTTGGTGAGGGAGGAGTCGGGAAGATGAGAGGAGACGAGGACTTCAAGCCTCGCCAGGAAGTCTGAGAAGCAAGTGAAGCCAGGCCATCCCAGGCTCAGCTCATCCACTTTCAACAAGCCTCAGAGGAGGCAAGACATCTCCTGGGCAACTGAGCAGGATGTAGAGAATCTCGTGATCAAGCCTGCTGCAAGGAGAAAACAAGATAATGTTAGTGAGACGTACAGTGAGTTTTGTTTTGTTCTGTAACAGAAAAAAACTTAGGTTTTCCCTAAGTTGCAGGCTGGGCTCAAACTTGTGGTACTTTTGCCTCAGCCTCCCAGGGTGCTGGGATGACAGGTGTGCACCACCACACCTGTCTATTTTTGTTGTTTTATTGGTTTTAACCTAGAATTAAGATTAGAACCTGATTTTTTTCTCTTTGGCAAACAGTAGATACTGAGCAAATGTAAATTGAATAACTGATTGAGTAAATAAAACAAAAGGTCATAATTACCCTGAAGGGACTTTACAAATGATGGCTGAAGGGCATTCATGTGTGGTCACGTGGGCCCATACAACCCATCATCACTGCTGTCCCCGTCCATAACTTAATTAATAACTGGTTTTAGACAAAACCAAAAACCAGAGAAAATACAAGAACCACTGAAATGCTCTCACAGACTCAAGGATTTGATCGGGCTCGCACTTTCTGCTCAGTCCCAGCCATTTGCGCATACAGAGCTGTCTGTCTTTCTAGGGATGGGAAGAACTCATTGTTCACCGCACGCAGACACCAGCCACCGGGATGTGCATATATCAGCATATTTAGTGGCAGGCACAGTCATTGCGATTTGACATCTCAGTCAAGTTTGTCTTGAAGTCTGGCAAAAATAGAAATCTCACGGCCCCTCCTCCTCCTCCTCATCTCTGAGGAAGGTGGTGCCACACTTTCCAAATGCCTCACTCAGGAACACAGGCTCACGAGGTGGGGACAAGCAACACCACTGAGGCAGTTTTTATCAATCGGTCCGTAATATTCTGAATATTTAGACAACCAGAGGGGGTTGTTTCATTGAGTAATTACTCATTATGTTACACTCTGAGTACCTGTCTGCAGAATCAGTTTTCTACTTCAGTATAGACCATGTCTCACATTTGGGAAAAGAACTATGTGTCAGGCTATGATTTCTCTGGTTCTGCTTTCTCTGCAGTGTGTGGAACATGCTCAGGTGAATGGAGGGGAAACTGAGGAAGGTCACTGAGCCTGTTCCAGACCTGAATTTTAGAGAAAAGAGATGACAGCGTGTTTTCTTTGCAATTTATCAACAGGATCTAACAATGCTTGGTCCATTGTGTGTATTTAAATGTTTTTCTTTAATAAAGTGCCCACGAACTTAATATTTGGACATGATAGTGGATCTTTGTAGTATTTCCATATTTAACCTTCCAATGAGAGAAAATGTTTAGAATAGTTACATTTACCAGTCCTTCACATCTATCTGTTTTATCCTCTGAAAAAAACCTAGGGTTCGAAGCAGTGATGGGTGCACAGTAAGACCGAAAGTGTGAGTTGCATACTTGCTAATAAAGTGATGAACAAATTAATTTGCCCACCTGCTCCTGTGGCGTGACACACCTAGGAGATCAAGGGAGTTTTCAACATGTTTGCAGCAGGTCACGTTTCCTTACAGAGAGAGAGAAGGAAAGAGGATGAGGAGGAAAGGCAGAGAGAAGGGCAAGAGGCCAGAAGGAGAGACAGGCTGACGCAGGCAGACGCGTACAAGCCTCGCATGTGCACAGGCCCGCTGGCGCAGGGGACAGAGGCAGGTGGCCTTGGCGGCGGCCACAGTGACAGCACAGCAGTGCTCCTGCATCTTCCTAGAGCATCACGCAGATATGCGAGCCCACTGCCCACTCCACCAGCTCTTAGACAGCAGAACAGGCAGTTCCTGGAGTTTGTTCGTGCTACCACCTTTCTAATCATTAATATTCCTCATGAAATTGGGCTTCATTTACTGTGTTTTGTTCCAACTGAGAGAACATAGGCGTGGGATGAGGTGGAGCAATGGCTGCCCTTGTGAGTGAGTCAAGAGAACGGTCCTCTCATGATCACAGTTGTTGGGTGGGTTTTAAAGGAGGTTGCTGGAGATGGAACTGAGGGCTTTTATACGAAGCTCCCTCCCCAGGCCCTTTTTATTTTTTATTTTGAGACAATGTCTCTCTAAATTGTGCAGGCTGGATTCGAACTTGGGGTTCTCTGGCCTCAGCCTCCCACACTGCTCGGATTATAGGCATGGGCCGTCATGCTTCACGTTTTTTGGACTTTTGACAAGGTCTATTCATGGACATTTCCATCGTTCCTAAGATTGATTATACAAGCCCGAAAGTTGACTACTGAAAGTTGACACACTACTTTTGTGTAGTAATTCTTCGAGTAACGAAGAGATTAGGGTTATCTGGATTAGACAAACAGTCATCTCATTTACAGAGAGGAAGAATAAAAAACTCAGTCCCCGGTGTCAAAAGCAAGTGACTGTCCTCAACCATAGCTAAATTGTGTGTTTTGAGAGGGTGTGCTTATTTGAATATCTTCAGGTTAAAAGCATTTTTACTTTTCATAATTTGTATATAGTTGTACACAAAGAAGAAATATTTCCATGAAAGAATGTGGAGTCTCTGGGGCTTATTTAATCTTGTTTTGTGGCATGTCCTGATAGGCACTCTTCCTCTCTCAGAGTCCCATCTCATAATAATAAACCAACTCCGGGCCAGCTTCGATGGCGCAGGAAGCACTCCAAAGTCCTCAATATACCAAACAATATTGATTCTTCTCCTTTTGATTTAAAGTTAATTAAAAGGACACAATACATCAGCAGGCTGGTAGAGATCCCTATACTGCCAAAATATAATTCAAGAGTTGGATGGGCAAAGACTGTGATGGTGTGAAGGACATGATGGGGTTGGGTGCTTTAAAAGATCACCTTGAAAGAAATGATCCCCTCATCCACATGTCTGGGAGCTTCCCGGAGGCATTTTCAAGGGCTGTGGCAGTCTTCACTAAATAGAGCTAGAGAAAATCAGAAGGGGGACCATGTGAGTGCTTGAGGCTTTCAACTACATTGATGATTACGGGTTCAGTGAAGGGAAAGAAGCCCAGCAGTGCACCATTTTCTTAAAGCCTGAGAGATGCAGAAGGTCAGGTCTTCTATACTGTGGGCCTCAGTGAAAGTAGTGCCCTCCTTTGCAAGGGAGAAGCCTGTGCCCTGGCACTTCTGCTACTTACGGAGCACTTGAGGTCTTGAGCCAAGTAGTAGACGAAATGGTGGGTGACCACAGGGTGCCGAGCACCGTGACTTCCTGTCAATGATGAGAGTCGAGGCCTGGTCAGTATTCGTGTTTCCTGAATACAGCTCCTTCCTGGTACCGTTCAAAGATGTTACCGATCAAACCACAGAGTTGCTGAGTACTTGGGTCCCTGTCTGTGGAGGAGCCGTTGTGAAAGTTCACGCAATCTCATGCTAGAATGGCTGCTTTGCCATGGCAGGTGGCAAATTATTATTGCCAAGGCTCCTTTAAATTAAAACACACCTTCTCACGGGCTTCTCGGAAGATCCATGCCAGAGGGATTTTGATGCTTGGCTCATGCACTGGTTCCGCACATAGCTGCTTGTCACCTGGGATTTCCCTGTTCTTGTCTGTCTGTCTCGCCTCTTCCGGATGAGATGGCTTCCAAGAATGAAATCCAGGTTTCCTCCACCTCCCTCTATATTTCCTCAGCAGAAAACTGCTAAACAATGCATATGTTTAACCAGGCTGGAGACCAAGCATTTGCACTTTAGCTTCAGCCTCAAATTAAACTTTGGGCACATCCAGAGACCACAGTGGAGCTGAGCCCATCATGTGGCAAGGACAGACACTTGGTCTGTGTGCATTTCAGGGAACCAGTTGGACACTGGCCTCCTCCAGGTCACCTTTTGCCCTGTATCCGGGGTATATCTGCACTTCCTCAGGCAACTGCAGAAATTTCCTGAGCACCCTAAGAGGGCACTGCTGTTAGGGTGGTGAAGGGGCCAGGCTGGAGCCTGAAGAGCTGATGGGCGCAGGTCTTCATGGAAGGGATCAGTACAGATGCCAGGACCAACTGTAGACAGGCAGACTCCTGAGAACTGCCTCATGATCATGCTGGGTTGCTCCTGACGCCCAGGCGTCCTGGCCTCTCTGTTTCCATCCTAAGCACAGGCGTCCTGAGCTGCCCAAACACTGCTTGATAATAATGCATACTGCAGCTGCCCAGGAGACAAGATATCAGGTTGTCACTGGGTCACTGGTGCCTCCAGGAAGCAGAAAAGTGAAGATCCAAGGACTGGCATGCGTATTTTGCATGGCTGGCTCACTGGATAGTTGCATTACTGCTGATTGTCCCAGACAGCGTGGACGCTACAAGGCACGTCACTTATCCATGGAGGGTCCAGCCTCATGGGAAACCCTCCCAGAGAGGACACAGGTCCTGTTGCTAGGACACAAGAGGATGCTTTAGGCCCTGCATGCCCCGGGGCCTGGTGCTGCTGAGATGTAACCACAGGCCAGCGAGGCCACAGCTCACCACGTGTGCTCTGTCTCCTCTCCTCTGGCCGGGTCCCCCACAATCTCATCCTAAAGTCCCTTCTGGCTTTTTGGCTCCCTCCTTTTCTCCCTGAGCTCATTGTGCTAGCCACACAGTGCTTCTAGAAAAGGGAGGATGTGTTTCACTGAAAGAAAAGAACCATGGTCCATCTATTCACAGAAAAGCATCCCAGCACTAATCACAAAGCTTCTTAAAGCTTTTTTTAAAAAAAATTTCTTAATCAAAAGAGAAAAATCTCCTAAAGGGGAAATAGTTGTTACCACGAATCACATTCCTTGGCTTAAATGTTTTAATCCTGTGAATGGGAGGAGGGAACGCCTCACACCTCCTCCGGGCAGGTGTCTTCCCCAGAATGAACCACCCCTCTATTCTGTCCAGGTGGCCACACAGCCCAGCTCCAGGGCCCTGTGCATGCCTGCTGACCACCCAGCTCCAGACTCCAGGTGCAAAGCCCCAGTAAGGCTTCTGTGTTTCCTATATTTATCCTGCTGGGCTTTCAACATGTAGCTGTGCTCCAGAAGACGTCCTGGGTCTGCACACTTGGGTTGCACTCTTTCTGAGCATGGGAAGTGGTGTTCTCTGTCCACTTGCCTTCTCTCATAAGCCCTCTTTCTCTTTGTCTCCTTCTCTCTCCCCTGGATCTCTCAACCTCTTTTTCCTCTGTCTTCTGTGTCTCTGTGTCTTTGTCTGTCTCTGTCTGTCTGTGTCTCTCTCCTCCCACGCACCTGACCCCCTCCCCCTCATGCCTTCTTCTCTGCTCAGAACAGCTCTGTCTGGGCAGTGGCAGATGCAGTGAGGACTTGTAGCACATTACTTACACACAGGTGCCCACTGTGCCATGTGCCACCATGAGGTCCCTGTCCCGGGATGCTGGGAGCCTTCCTGCTTGAGACATCTTGTTCTCCACCCCCACCCCGCATCACCCCCAGGCCCAACCCCCCTCCACCTCTCCTCTACCCAAGCTCACATCCCGCCTACTGAGCACTCACATGTCCCAGGCACTCTGTGGACTTCATGCTGCCCAGCACACTCCAGACCCAGCTCCTCCCAGCGTGTGCTTGATGTTAACAGGAGGGAGAACACACCAGCCAGAGGGGATATCACTGCCGCCTGCTCCCACTCAGTGTCCGTCCTGGAGGCTGAATGCTTCTCTCCCCAGACCATTAGCTTCCTGAGCCCCAGGAATCAGATATGATATAATAAACATAACATAATCCCCCTTATAACAGCCCACCGAGAGCTGTACACATGCTACGGTCTTCAACAAACACTTTAAAAACTGATTTTTTCTACAGGGTCAATGATGAAATGTTCACTGGTGTGTCCATAGCGGCAGACTGTAGATTGGTCCCTGCTTGCTAGTGACTTAGACACCTTCTCCCTCTCATAAAAACATCAGACACAGGGGCCAGGGATTTAGCTCAGTGCTTCCAGTGTCTGCCTGGTAAGCGCAAGGTTCTGAGTTCGATCCTCAGTAACTACATATAATAATGCCGGGCATGGTGACTCATGCCCACCAGCAATCAGTACCACATATCACAGTGCTGGACATAGGGGCTCATGCCTGTAATTCCAGCACCTGGGAGGCAGAGGCAAGAGAACTGCTGAGTTTGAGGCTCGCCTGGGCTACATGGTGAGCTCAGGGCCAGCCTGAACTACAAAGTGAGACCCTGTCTCACTAAAAAAAACAAAAAGAGCATGCATAAAATGCAAAATGAAGCATAATTAACCTGCTAAGGCCTTGAATGTAAGACAAAGACCACTGCCCCTTAGAAAGCGGCCTTCTCCTCTTTCCCTTTCCATTATACATGGGATGGGAACACAACCTCCGTCCTTTGTCATGCACCTTAGCCTGCCTGCTCACCTTCCAGGGAACCCTATAAACAGGGACATCCATCAGACTTTGAAGCAGCGGCTGCTGAATTCCCATGACATGCACATGACTCAGTGTCTTGCCAGCTCTTCCCCTATTCCAAGTTAAACACCTGTCTACACTGTGCAGCCAGATCCACTGACTCTGAGGGTAGTATCTGAGGGGGTCTGAGGATGTGGCAAGGTTCACTTTGTCACACTGTGTCCCTAGGAGAGGACTGTTTGCTGTGACCAAAATCCCAGCCACCTGACCAGCTCCAGCTGTGACTTGCTGTGTTCAGTTAGGACAGCGGCTTATGGTCCCTGCCTCTCACCTGGTTTCTCTGTACTCATTCAATATTATCCTCAGACACGAAGGCCCTTAATAGGAAGTACTTGGTTTCTTTCCCTTTTCCTCTCTATACATCTCTGTTTATCTCATTGCTGTTTCAAGTTGGACCACATAATTCCCACAGGAGGTGGCAGGACAATCTCTAGCATGCTAAGGGGTGACTGTGACTGCCGCCACATTTGCCTTTGTCATATTTGCAAGGTGACGGCACAGTGGAGTCATGGAGCTTAACTTTAAGAAACCCATGTTCCTTCCAAGAATCTCCCCTTATATTTTCTCTCCCTCCCTCTCTTTCCCCCACCGTGTGTGTGTGTGTGTGTGTGTGTGTGTGTGTGTATCCATTTTTAAATTTTTTGAGGTAGGATCTTGCCGTATTCCTAAATTGCCCGTGCTAAATTCAATTTACAATCCTCCTGTCTCAGCCTCCCAGAGTGCTGGACTACAGATGTGCACCACCATGCCCAGCAGGGTTTGTACATTTTTAAACACTATCTGCCTGAGGAGCCAAGGCAAAGTGCCAGGGCATCCTGCCTCCCTGGATTCTTGTCCCCTCTGTTCCTGGGCTGAGGGCGGGTGTAGCCATGTGGCTTCCAGGAGAGACAGCAGTTTTGTGTCACCCATGAAGGACGCAGGGCCTTCTCCATACCATTCCTGGTGCGTGTTGTGCTCCATTCCCCGACCGGCACCCCACAGCCTCGTCTCTCTCAGCGGCTCTCCAGCTCTAGAAGCAAGAACAAGCCCCTCGTCACCTGCCTCTCTGAGTGATGGTGACAGATCCTCCCGGTGAACAGTGTGGGGATGGGAAGCTGAAGTCTTCTTTCTGTGACACCTGGGCTCTGGGGACAGCACTCTGGAATCTCTGTCTCTCTTTGAGCACTCAGCTGGCAGCTGCTGGGGCAGACAGGCACTGCTATCCTGTGCTGTCCTCACCCTCTCTGCCAAGAGTTTAGACCATGGAGAAGACAAACCTTGTTGTCCTGGTAAAGGAGATGCCAGGCCCCATCGCATCTAATCCCTCCCAGAGTGGCAGGCGCGATCCAGTCCTCTGCATTCCCTGCCCCTTGTGGCCATCCTGGCCAGGATCTGCCCTCTTGTGACTTCCGGTTTGTCTGTGAGTAGGGTGCGGGAGGGAGACAGAAAGGTGTGAGAGAGGCGTGCTCTTGTGCAGCGTGTGTTGCAGGGAAGCGTGAGCCCGGCTTCCTTTCTCTTCCGTCTGAGTCTCACATTCCCTTGATCACTTCCAATGACTCCTCTCCACCTGAGCACCTTCTGTTTGGCATTCAGACTTGAGGTTGAAAGGAGTCGCATGAGGGGGAGTCATTTACCAGCTCTAGTTTATCCCACACATCTGGTCCGGGGAAGCTGACATTGTGTGATGATGGAACGCAGGCCCACTTTGTTAGTTTGTAAATTACAGGTGCACCTACCTCCTCAAGCCACCTATCACAAGGCCTAGTGTGGCATCCCGAGGTGGGGACCGCGTGGGTCTCGGGAGGGCTGTGCTGGCTGTGTATGAGCCCAGTTTGTCCCTCACCCTGCAGACGTGCCATCTCCATCTCCTGGGTGCAGTGTCCCCGATGTGCCACCTACACCAAAGTGAGAAACAGATGTCTAATTGCAGAATTTTCCCACCGAAACAATTTGCGCAGTGTGAGAATTTCCTTCTCATTTCAGACCTTTGGAACACAATCACTGCCATACTCCCATATCAGGAACGGTCATACCCAGATTCACAGGGACAGGAGCTCAGCTTTGAGGACCACTGTACCCCAGCCACAGCCCCAACTTTGCCTGCCCGCACCCGGGTTCCTCCCCAGGACGCTCATCTGCAGACATGAGTCTTCCCTGGCAAGGACGCCGCAGTTTCTTCCCTGTTGACTCACTTCCTTCCTTCTGACTCCACGCCAACAGGGGGCAGCAGAGGGCCAGGCTCGGCCAGCGGGGGTTTGGGGGGGCAGACTCCGGATATAGGTACAGGACCCACCCCAGGCCTGGACACCTCCTCTGCACTCCCGGATTCACCATTTTTAATTTCGGGAGATACTCTGGGAAAAAGGTAGAAGACGTCTTACGGTGAGAACGAGTCCGTGTGCTGTGAGTCTATGGTTTTAGGCGCCCGGCAGAGCAAGGTTTTCCAGTCCAGCTCTGAGGCCCGGGAACCCGGAGCCCAGCTTGGCCCGGTTACAACAGGGCAGCCGTCCGGGGCGTGGGGCTCGGAGACCCTCACTTCTGCCGCAGCGAGGGCCCTGGCTCTCTTCCCTCAGCAGGTCTGTCTGCCTTCATTTTGCGCTGCGTGCGTGCGGAGGAGGTTCTAGGTACGAAGCCGCACCTTCCTCCGGGCTGAGCCTGCCTCAGCCTCGGAGTCGCCGCCCCGCCCTCCGAGCAGCGAACTCCCGGATTCGCCGCCCTGGAACCTGCGCCGTGTTCTCTTCCGGTGTCGGCCCAGCCGTGCAAAGCCTCGGGCTTAGACATCTCCTTGTCGTGAGCCCAGGCACATCATCTTATATCATAAAAGGATTTAAGCTCAAACCACAAATCACCAGTGTCACAGTCAGGAGCTAGAAAAGCTGTACCGTGGCTTTGTAGATAAAACCCACGAATATAACTTTTTCCCGATATTTTCAACCATTCTCGTTTCTTATGTCACGTCTGTGTCTTGTCCCTCGGCTCTGAGTTTCCTTTCTTGAGTTCTTGCTTAAGTAGAGGTAGGCGGTGTGTAAGAGTAGCACATTTATCCAGCCTCCTTTGATGCAGACACTCCTTTCACCACCGAGCTCCATTCCTGCGCCTGCGTTATTAGACAAACTGGTCACTAAAGGAGGTCACTAAATATCATATGGGCATTACAATATTCAGAACAAAGAAGTGGTTTACGGAAACTCCAACACGATGACTTCGCTTTTATTTGCATAAGCCTTACGTACATACTGTGATATATAATAAAGCCACGCCCCTGCGCTGTGCAGTATGAGTGGCAGGCAGAAATGCCAGTGCTGTCTGAACGGGCTGAGACTATGCACAAGACAGAACTGTACAAGAATAAAAGATGGTCTGTGAGTCCAAGAAGTGGGTCTAAGTCTGAACCATTGTCAAACAGGTGGATTGTTAAGTGAGGAACATCTGGAACTGATTTCATTGTCGCTCCCACTCAAGAGTGGGAGTGGAAAATTGGTCGCCTTGTGACTTCTTACTGGGAAGTGGCTTGGATTTGAAAAGGCTTGTGCTAAAAGAGTGTTTTCAGCCCTGGCACCTCCTGGGCGTCTCAAACGCACAGAAGCCTGGGCTGTACCCAACCAGCCACTCCAGAGTCCCTGCTGGTGGGTGCCAGGGTAGTTCAGAGTCCTCAGGTGACTCACACACGTCTGACCTGAGGAGTCCTTCCCCAGCGCTCCGCAGGGCGGACAGCTGCGTAGATAGTCACAGAGCTTGTGCTTCCTTCATTTTCTGAGTCTAATGTGGAAGGCTGAGCCTGACCAGGCCCCTTTCTTTGTTGGTATCTTTGTCTCCTGTTTTTGTTTTTGTTTTTGTTTTTGTTTTTGTTTTCGTTTTCGTTTTTGTTTTTGTTTTAATGGAAGGCTGAGATTTCCAGCTTGAAGGAGAGGCCCAGGACCCCGGACCTTCCCCAGCTCAGCTCTGCCCATCTGAATCTTAGTTCGTGTCGGCACGTGTACTATCCCTTCTGACTTTCTCTGCGCTGTGCTGGTACCTGTGGTTGTGATGGTGAATTTCCAAGCCAGTGTCAGGACATAAATACCCCCGCTCCCACAGGGGCCCGCACTGACTCAGGGAGAACTTCCCCAGCGGGCACGTTTCCTCCCTCCCTCCTCCTCCTGGGATCCGCCTGCCTCCGCAGCTGTGGGGCTGGGCAGCAGCGCAGCTCCGTTTGTATCCTGACTCAGGTGAGATGAGGCTGGGGACTGCTGGCTGTGTAGGCTGCTAACTGGGTCTACACCAATCTCTCGCCTTTCATCTCCTCAGATAATACTGAGGCAGGCACACAGTGTCTCTCATATCAGACACGGTCCATACCGATCACAGCTCATTTAGAGAGGAGTTTGAGGTCATCCTGCGCGGTCTGCTGTGTTGCACAGTAGCCCCAAGGAGGGTTGCCAGCATTTTCAGGTCCAGGGGTCAAGAGTCGTCTCACCCAGTGCCGCAGAAGGACACTCCCACACCAGTGCAGTGATTGATGGGCAGCTGCTTAGGACCTTCTTACTGTACTGGGGTCGTCAGCTGCCCTCTATGTTGATATATTGAGAGTCCATTTTTGTATTTACTTCTCCGAGCCCAGTTTCTCCATAGATGTACGTGAAAAATTAGTTTACTGGCCTGAAAAAGTCATCATCAGCGTTTTTAATAAATTAAAAGTATGAACCACTCTGCCACCATAATTGAAATATGAGAACACATAGTACAAGCCAGGAAAATGTGATACTATGAAGACATGTATACAAAGAGGTAAGCATTTAAGCTAATAGGCAAAGAAGCCAGAGCTTGTGTGCCAGCTTATGATGGAACATACTGTTTAGACCCTGCAGAGCTGCCATCAGCCAGGGCTCCTTCTGGCCAAGGGACAGTCCCTTCCTGCCCCAGCCGCACAGTCTCCCAGGCTAGGTTGCCACTGGCTCCTCTGGCCTAGGAGGGGCTTCACCTGCCTCCATCATGAGCCTCAGAATCCTACAAAAAGCAAGTTAATAAGCAGCCGAAGGCTTATTGCGAAAGCGCAGAAATTTTTTTTTTTTAAATCATCATCTTAGAGAAGGTAACTTGTGTTGTTAAGTGTCTTTGAGTTCAGAAGGAGTTGACTTTGAGAAGAATGGAAACTGAAAAATTCTGAGACTATCCCAGTAGGTTCTGCTATTGTCTAGGAAGGATATTTTCCATTGCAGCATCTTTCCATGGCTCCATTCTGATAAAAATCCAAATCCAGCTTACTGTAAAATTAGCCTGATGGAAAGGACTAGATGGGCACTGTTCAATAGAAATATGTCATGTGCTGCACTTATTTGTGTTATGTTACGTGTTCTGGTAATGATTAACCATGTTTAAAAAAGAAACAGGTAGAACTAATTTTAATAATCAGATACCTAACGTGAAATATGATAACATTCCCAGATAAGCAATACAGAGGGATTAGTAAGCAGTCTGAATGCCTTTTCTCATGGGGATCACCCACCTCGGGGTACACATGTGGACCTAGTGGCCACTGTGCCACACAGCTTGGCTGCGGATGACCCAGAGAACAAGGAATCCTTTCTCGGTTCTGTCTGGGTCTATGAAGGTTATGTTTTTTACACAAAGTTAACTTTAACTGTATGGAGGATGGGGTTTGGTGGTTCAGAACTCATGGTCAGAATGAGACAGCCAGAGCTCAGTTTTGATAGTCTGTAGCTTATGAACTCAGTGACTTTACACCCAGCGTTGCCATCTGAGAAAGTGGTGTTACCAAGCATTACCTCTCTGTGAGGACTAAACGCCACAGGACAGGCCCAGGACTCGTGCCTTGTCTGTATCTTGGATCATTCTCCACACATCTTCCCTCTCTGCACACACGAAGGTTTCACAGCAAAAAAACAAGAGTTCCCTTGTCAACTGAGATGCCTGTTTAGAGAAGGCCGTGATGAGTCAGCTGGTAGCGTGGCCTCATTTCCCGGAAGCCTTGGGCAGGCACGTGGCCCCTGCATAATCTCCAGGACACGGGGTTCTAGAGCCAGCCCGGTGTGGGGGGTGTGGAGGATTGGCCCAGGCAGTGTTGGGGCCCTAGCAGGTCTGCCTGGAGTGTTGGGGTCATGGGGCCATTTCTGTTGTCGTGTCCCTGAAAAGGGCTGGGTGCCTCCTTTTCTCACATCTCTGGTCCACCCAGGTTACTATAACCTTCTCTATTGAAAAAGACATTATGCCATAACTATTGTTTAGCTAAATTATTTATATAATTTGTTTTAAAAACTAATCTCCCCAACTTGCTGAGAGTGAAGGCTGGATTCCAGAGGTCAAATGACCCCTGAAGATCACCCCCTCCTTCACTGTCACTTTGCAAGTGAGCCCAGCACCCTGTGTTTATGAGTGGCATCCTGTTGTCCATCTTTAGACGAAGAGTGTTTACATTTTTAGACAGATTAAAAGGAAAAAACTGGGGACTGATCTTTGTTAGCTAAGGAATACTTGCTAACTAAGGAATAATAATAGAGATTTTTCTCTATCTGGGTCCATGAAGGTTTTGTCCTTTTTTTTTAAATTAACCTTAATTGCACTGAGGGTTGAGTTTGGTGATTAAAAGTCCATGGTCAGAAATTAGATGGTCAGGATTCGAGTCTAAAATTCTACCACCTATAACTAAGTGGCCTTCAGCGCTCCAGCTCACCTCCACAGAAGGTCTGTGCAGGCTTGGGCCCAATATTTTTCTTTAAGATACTGGTGATATTCCACAAGGATTGCAAAAGTGATCTACTGGGTGTTGAGCAACAGTCTAGTCAGTGCTTTCAGAATACGTAAGCTCCAAGAGTCTACTTTAATAAACCAAGAAGTTTTGACTTTTTAAGAATTATCTGAATATTTTAAAGAAATTAAATAATGTGACAAAAACCAAATAAAAGCAGTGGTCATGTTGTATGCAATATATGTGTATATGTGTGTGATCTCTCATACACACACAAATGTGTCTCTGTGTCCTCATTTGTAATGAGAAATAACAGTCACAGCAGGATGGGAAACAAATAAGCCACACCTGCTTGTCACTAGCCCCACTTCCCCAGTCTGCAGGTGACACACTGTGGAGGAGTTGCCCTGTCCTGCCCTGAAGTAGCTTCTAAAGTCAGCCTGTATTCTTAGGATTTGGGAATTGGGGCCATGGCTGGCTGTGGACGTCTTCTCTGCAGAAAGTGAGTGTTGTATTGATTGGCTCCATGCCCACAGCAAGGTAGGCATGCTCTAGCCCGAGTACATACTAGGCTTCTACCTTCTCACTTATAAAGCAAAATCCCAAGGCCAGACATTCCCATAAATATCTTCTAATGGGTTCTTGCTCTTCCTTTTTATCAGCTTATTAGAAACCATCAGAAACTTGATATCTGTATTACTTCTAAAAGCATACATCTGTTTCATTGGATTTGCAATGACTAAAATGGTCTCCACATTTTAGTAATGTGGTTCACTTGGAAAGCCATTGACTATTTGTGAAAGAGAATGTTTTCTGTGTGTGAACAAGTGTATTCACTAAGGCTGGATTATCTCAAGAATGAAGAACCAGGATTGATGAAGCAGAGACCTTGCAGGTGGAAGGACTTGGTCTAGAAGCTTGTCCTGCTGTGTCTCCAAGAGCTACTGAGGCCCCGCAGATGGAGCCCAGGGACAGTGAGACCACTGTGAGCACCAGCAGAGACATGGACCAGTGCGTCTGACTAGCGACTTCTAAATCCTCCCTCCTGGTCGCTGTTCTCACTGGTGCATTTCATAATATGAAGGTTCCTTTTGGTTTCCCACTCAATTTTTGTTTTATTGCCTGCTCTTGAATTATATTGTGAATTTTTACTTTTCGGAAAATTTTACTTCATTGCACATAATGAGTGTATTGGCATGCCTGAGACAGATGACTTCCACTGTCAGGAAGAAAGGAAAAATTGGTCAAAGGGGAAACTAAATATCAGAAAAATGCACTATCATTCTAATGATAGTCCAAAATTGTGTGTGCACATGTGTGAATGTATGTTGTGTGCATTCCCATGACCAATATAACTGTGCTATGTCATGAAAAAAAGAGGACAACAATTAGCATTTGTTGGGTATCCACAAACACGGTGTCCCAGGAGCGACACCAGGGCACAAGGGGTGACTTCCAAGGAGGCTCAGGAAGAACCCATCCCTAGAACTAAGGCACATACACACACTTGGATGCAAAAAATTTTGTGCTTCATTTTTCCTCCCACAGAGCTGCTAAAATTGGGATGAGTGTGGTAGTAGTTGGAAAAAGTTGAATTAATGTTCCGAAGGAATTGTCCTTTACTTTGGGGAATCTGGTTTCCCGAGTGAACCTGGCAGATGAAATAATCAGAAATGTCCTTCTTGGTTTCTTTGCCTTAGTTTTTATTTTTTTGTGGTACCAGGTATCAAACTCTGGACCTTTCACTTGCAAGGCAGGCACTAGGATCACTGAGCTAAATCCCTGAGCCTTTTGCCTTATTTTTTAATTCCTTTAGTTACTTATTTATTTTGCAGTAGTAAGAATTGATCCCAGGTCCTTCATACCGAGCTCAATCCCCAAGGCTTTATTCTTTTTCTTTTTATTTTGAAGCAGTTTCTCAGCAAATTAATAAGTCTCCCAGGCCACGATCCTCCTGCATCAGCCTCCCATAGTGCTAGGGAGCAGCATTATTCCTCCATGGCACTGGTTCTGACTTGGCTTTAGCTAAGCCCATAGGCATGAGGTGGAGCTTAACCTATGCAGGCTGCAGCTTTGGGGTGCAAGTGCAAGTGGCAGTCCCCAGCCCAATGGTCATGTCCCCACCTGGTAGCAGGCTGCATCTCAAGCATCTCCCCTTTGTGGAGTTCTCTGCAGAGGGTGGTATAGTCCAGTTTCCTCCACCTGACTTCATTCTCTTGTCCTTATTAAAGCACAGGCCTTTGGTTTAAAAATGCCAGCCTGTAACAAGCACGGGGGACAATTTGTCCTGTGGCTGGCCTTGGGCAACCTGTGCTGAGTGCAAATGTGGGCTTAAGGCCTCTGCTGGGACTTAGGGAAGCTGCCCTGCCTGTGAGAACATAAGAGAAAGTCTCATTCCCAGTAATGGCTTCTCCTTTCTCTCTTGCACAGGGAAGGTCTCGTGGAGGCTACTACAGAGGTCAAAGTGTGGCACGCGCCTGGCCGGACACCGGCCCCAGCCTCGCCGGCATCTGAGGACTCCTGAGTGCGGTACGTTGGCTCCAGTGGAGCTTATCATTGTATCAGGAACATTACCTTAAAACAGGTGGAGCTCGGGATACAGTCACAGCGGATTCAAAATGAGGCAGTTAAGTCAGAGCCTTTCCTGCCGCTTACTTGTCTTTGCTTTGGATTTGAGATGTTTCATTTCGCTGTTGCTGTTAATCACTGAATACACGTGCAGAATGTGTATGTCAGCTGTGGCTTCTGCTCATCTCTTTACACCAGTGAGTGCTGTGTGCTTACACAAATGTCTCAGAAACAAACCGAATGAAGCAGAGAACATTACCCAGAAATGCACTTAAATATTCTGTGTGGCGTTTTGGATTTCCTTTTCCTGTTCCCTCTACTAACATGAAACCCAGATATTGGGGTTTCTTCCGGTTCTGTCCTGAGGTCCTGGGATGAGGCTGGGGTCCTGCCCTTCCCTGGGGGCACCGCAGGCTGATGTGCAGATGCTCTGGGCTGTTACCAGTGCTGAGCCAGTGGAGCCAGCACCCACGGTCTTATTAAGATGCACACGTGTGCAATTCTGGCAGGACTTTGGGGAAGGTGGCAATCCCTGGGCCTGTCATTTTGTCTACTATAAAATTAATTTCCAGTTATTCAAGAGAGTCTCAACTTTCAGACATTATATCTTTACTCTCCTTTACCTCTGAGGTCAATATGATCAGTGACTTACCCTCTAGATATTGTTGTTTGTATAAATGTCGAACTGCCAAAGTAATAGGTTTTTTTTTTTTTAACTTTTGTTTTCTTTATGTAACTATCACATGTTCATTATAGAAAAGTGGGAATATTTGAATAATATTTGTAATAATAACTACTGAAAAATCTCCAAATTCAGTAGTGAATAACATCCATTTATGAACTTAAAACTCCTCATGATCCATGATCACTCTCTTTGCTTGTATAGTTTTATTTTTATGTTTATTAATACACGTTCGCTATTATTTTTGTTATGTTTATTAGTACATGTTGCTGTTAGTACATGTGCCCATATATTTTTTTTTGAGACAGGGTCTCACTTTGTAGTTCAGACTGGCCCAGAACTCACTATGTAGCTCAGGCTAGCCTCGAACTCACAACAGTCCCCCTGCCTCTACTGATAGGATTAGAGACATGAGTCACCATACCCAGCATTGTGGTATGTGGTGACGGAAGATCGAACTCAGAACCTTGCACTTGACAGTAGACAATCACTGAGCTAATCACTGAGCTAAATTTCCAGCCCGCTGTATCTTAATTTTTAGTTTTACAGGACCAGGGATTTAGCTCAGTGGTTCTTGTTCCTGCCTTGCAAATGCAAGGTCCCTAGTTCGATCCCCAGGACCATACACACACACAAATTTAGTTTTACTTCCTGTCACCCTCCCCTCTCTCTCCTCTCCTTCCTTGTCCACTTCGTCTTCCCATTTGGAGAGGACCTATCTCATTTCCTGTTATCTGTTTTCTTCCTCATTTCTAACCTGGGTTTTTCATATAAGCGAAGATGTGATAATTAAGCTCATGGTATGATTTATTTCACTGAACATTGTGGTCTTGAGGTGCATTCGTTTTCCTACAAATGAGTCTTTCATTCTCTCTGTGGCAAAGTAGAACTCCATGGAGTGTTAATACCACATTTTCTTTATGCGTTATCTGTTAATGGATGTATAGGGTGATGTGAAGATTTAGTTGTGATGCGTTGTCCTGCTGTAAAGATGAGTGAGCGTGGATCATTGTGATGTCTTTAACTCTTTTCGGACAATACTCTGAGAAATATACCTGGGTTAGATGAAATTTCTGGGTTTTTTCATTGTTAAGGAATTGCCATACTGATTTCTGTAGTGGTTATATAGTCTACATTCGCATCAGCGTTAGAGGAGGGCTCCTTTCCCCTGCTGTCTCACTGACGTTTATTATTATTTGATTTTTTGAACATAGAAATTCTCTCTGGAATGAGGTGGAATCTTGATGTCATAATCTGTACTCTCTCATGGCCAGAGATGTTGATTGTTTCTTCTTGTATTTCTGCCGTTTTGTACTTCTGAGACTTGTCCATTCCTTGCCCTTGTCTGAGCAGGACTTTCATTCAGGGCTCTTGTGCCAGAGTTCTCTCTGTGTTTTAGATGTTAGTCCTTTGTCTGAGGAATAGCTGGCAAAACTCATTTCGTGAGACAGGAGGACACGGCTGTAGTTTTTCTCTTCATTCTCTCTGGAATTTTAAATTAAACCAGGTCACATTGTACATTTTATCCTTTACACCTTTTTTCTTTATGCATCATATATATCTTTCTGTATCACTGAATGATGTATCTTCAGAAATACCCTGTTTTCATGGTGTATGATATTTCATTTTGTTGGCTTTTTAAAATTTTGCTTTATAAGGAAAGGGTTTTTTTGTTTTGTTTTGTTTTGAGACAGGGTCTTACTTTGTAGTTCAGGCTGGCCCTGAGCTCACACTATGTAGTACAGGCCAGCCTCAAATTCACAGCAGTCCTCTTGCTTCTGTCTCCTAAGTACTGGGAGTACAGGCATAAGCAACCATGCCCAGCATTACAGTATGTGGTATCAGGGATCGAACGTGGGATCTTGCACTTTCCAGGCAGATGCCAGAACCACTGAGCTAAATCCCCAGCCCATAGAGAAAGTATTTACACCTGTTCTTCAGCCTAGAACGTCACGTGTTGATGATATCCTGAAGATGAGTGATTAGCAGAGTCTTGGGCTGAGAAGGGGCATCCTCCCTGAAGCTCCCATCTGGAAGCTCCATGCTCACCATCTTGTGCCCAGAGTGTGCCACTGGGACAGCTCTGCTCCAGGCTGCCATCCGACTGGCAACTTAATCGTCTCCCTTGTGTTATTTCTAAAAACAGAGAGGGCTCCGTGCAACCAAGAGCCCATTCTGACCTGGTATACATTAACAGTTGAATTTAGTTCATTTATGCCAGAGACCTATTGCTCTGCATTGAGCCTCCAAAGATATATAGATGAGCCTGAGTCAGCACGTGTTAGACCTGAGCTCCGGGTGCGGTCGGTGTCTCCAGGACTCATTTCTGTTTCACATGACAGCATTTCATTGTCAGGTTTCCCCAAATACCCAAGTTCAGGGGATCTGAGCTGTCCCGAGACTTAAACTGCTGAATTTCTATGAAGGCATCAGTGCTGACCTTAGTTCTTGACCACACGGTGAGAGAGACAGAAGAACACGGCTGGCACCCAGGCGCCTTGGCATAGAATGCCCAAAACTACACTAAGGAGGAAACTAAAGTCACCAGCCCTGAGCAATCAAGAGTCTAGGAGTAGGTTTGTTCCAGGAAGCCTAGAATGGTCATGTAGCTGGTATAAGGGACACAATGGCCTTGGAGACTCAGGTCCTGCTGCGCTGCTACTTTTGGCTAGTGCTGATGTCCCCACACACTAGAGTGAGGTGAGAGTGGGGGATCTCCAAGGGACCCTACTTGCAGGTCTGGGGTGGGGTCCTCCGTACTCAGTGAGCCTCTCGGGTGTGGCTTGTCTGCTGGAAGACCCCTGCTTACCACCTGACAATATCTCAGGGTGTGTGCTCAGACCCCACAGGCTTGTAAAGTGACTGTGTCCTTCAGTGGGCACAAAAATTAACTGACTAATCTTTAAGATCTGGGAGTGGTGAGGCACATGTGTGATCCCAGCACTCTGTGAGGCTGAGGCCGGAGGATTACACACAAATTCGAGCCCAGGCTGGGCAACTTAATGACTTATCAAGAATGTGTTTCAAAATAAAAATGAAGAAGGGCCAGGGCTGTAACTCAGTGCAAAGGCCCGGAGTTTAATCCCCATTGCTGGATAAACAGTGATAGTGTTAAGGTATGAAAAGTGCTACCACTGCATCTCACAGAGGAAGAAGCAAAGGCAGGCAGAGAGGATCCCATCGCATGCTCAGCAGAGCCCAGCTGAGGGGTTCTGAGGGGGCTCTGAGCTCCTCAGCTCCTCTGCATCGTGCTGAGTGGAGAAGTAGCATCACTGAGCCACATCTTGAACCAGGAGTAATTTCATCAACCACACAGCCGTTAGAGAGCAGTGCTTCCTTACCGAGCTACTTCCACGTGCGTGAAGAGTAGAAGCATCAACAAGTCACCAGCAGCGGAACTTGACTTGTACAACCAAACAACGAAGGAGGCTTATCAAGGTTTGTGAGCTGATTCATGGAAATGCTGAAGCCGGGCAGATATTCGGGCTGGGCCTGCTGAGAGGAGGGGACCCAGTCAGCCACCGGCTGTGGCAGCCCCTGCACTCTGCTGCTTGTGCACATTTCCGGGTCTGCTGCTGCTGACCTCGATTGCCCATTTCTTCATTTCCTCCTTCCTTCTCACCTTCTCCCTCCCGATGCCCTTATATTGGGACAATACTTTCCTCATGGAGGGTGGAGTTTTTTCTGTCTATATTCAAACCATAATTACACCCAGGAATTGCCCTGAAATGTGGACTGGAGCTCCTCTTAGCCTGTATTAAATCCCCAGCCATGACCAGGGCCCCAGGGCATAGTGGCTTTAATGGAGTGGGAACCCTCCTGCCAGTAACTGAAGGAGTATCTGACAGTGCCAGGTATCTTGGAAGCCTGGGGTCAGTATCCTATCTATGCCTCAGTTTCCTCATCTGTACAACAAGGAGAATAGTAGTCTGGACTTCATTGGATCCTGGAGTGGACTGAGGTGTTGTTACATGTAGTATGTTACAGGTATGTGTTACATGTAAATTATTCATGGCCCAACATATGGTCACTACCATTAGCTCTCATACTGACAGGAAATTATTTTCAATTTCTCTCTGGATTCATTAGATTTCAATTGATGTAAAGAACAACATCCCTTAGTTTGTACATGGAAATCATACTAGAATTAATAACGATCTTTTTTATTTTAAAATCAAACAATTAATAATGTTAATTATTAACATATAATTAACAATTAATAATGATATCGCTGTCACTTGTTATATTGGGTGGATTTCTGCAGATATCTAATGAAATGATTTTGGAAACAAGCAGATTTCTGAAATCTGCTCAGGATATATTGTAGGTTTTCTCCTTCCAAGTGAGTTAGGTTCATGGACTAGACAGTTTAGCCATAATGCTGACTGAATCCTGCGGATTTAATTTTTTTTTCTCTTTTTTTGTTATAAAGGCCATAAAACTGCATTTTTTCATAATTACAATTATAATCAAATCACTTCTCTTTATACAGTCCTGGAAAGTGAAGTTTCCTCCTTCTTTCTTTTTTTCTTTCTTTCCCTCCCTCCTTCCTTCTTTCCTTCTTTCAGTACAAGGAACTGAACTCAGGGTCTTTCCCCTAAGCTACATCCCCAGTGCTTTATTAATATTTTGTTTTCAGACACATCTCAATGGGTCACCAAGTTACCCAGGCTGATCTTGACTCACCACCCTCCTGCCTCAGCCTCCCAGAATGCTGGAATTTGTGGTTTCTCACACTGCTGTTTTTCTTTTTCACACTTCTCTGTCCTGACTCAGAGCTTTCCTGTGGAAAGGACCATATTGATTGGCACAGGCTACCTTCGGAGGAGCACATACCCAGGGGCTGCAAAGCCCAGGCTTTGGCACCTGAGGAATATTTATTCACTCTTGTCTGTACCCATCTGCCTTATTGGTGTGCAGTCAGTTCCCCCTCTCCAGTGGGGTCACCGACACCATCCTGGGGTCACAGAGTAGAAGGGGTTCCATGGGGTTTATCTTTGAGAACTGCTTGGTAGAAATGACCAGGTGTGAAGTGTGAAGGATGAGAACAGACCTTGCGTTCTGGAAAGTTAACCCGGTGGGAGGGAGCCAGAGCAGCTCGCATAGCAGGCACTTGGTGCTGACTTTGAAGGGGAGAGGAGGCTAAGTTGACAGATGTGCCGGAGGTGCTCCCAAAAGGTACAGATGGAGCAGACTTTGACGTGTGATGCCGTCAAAGAAAGAAAAGGACAAGGAGATAGAAAAGTGCAAAACATGAAATGGAAATTACGCTTTTGTATATAGAGGCCACAACTCAACCGTCAGTTGGCCATCAGTGAATAACAGTGGTGATATCAGATTCGGCCCTTCTCAAACTTCCTGTGGCTCCACAGGTCACGCTGTTGCTGTTACAAACCCCCCAGTGTTGGGACATCAGGGACAGGAGAGGAAATTAGCAAACTACCAATACTGGGCATCTCCCTGTCACTCACTCGTTCCGCTGCCCAGTCCGAGCCCCGGATTCATGAAATCATCTCCCTGTAGTTAGAAAGGACTTTGCCAGTGAAGCACCATAGATTTAAAATTCAGAAAACTGTCTGAAGCTGGCTAGGCTGGCCAAGCCTGTCATCCCAGCACTCTGGGAAGCTAAGGCAAAGGACTGTGGGTTCAAGCCCAACCTAAGGAAGTTAGCAACTTAGTGAGACCCTGACTCAAAAATAGAGTCTGCAAAGGCCCTGGCTCGGTCCGTGGGGTGTGTCTGTTAGGTGTGGTATAGAGTTTGAGGCACAGAGCCCTGAACAAACTAGAGCAGTGAGCAGCCCACAGGTGACAGAGCAAAGAGCATGGGCCTGTGACTCATCAGGCCACAGACCACGCAAGGGCCTGGCTTCGTAGGAGGATGTACTGGAGAGCACTTGGGATTTCCTGGCAGAAGACTGGCTGGAACACGTCTCCTCTAGGAAGTAGGTGTGGTAGCTGGCACCATGGGTGTGCTAATGCACATTGAAGATAGGTGTGGAAGGGCCTGGGACTGCGCACGCATCAGCTGCCAGTGTGTGATACACACGGGGATCAAGAGAAGCCAGCTGGCTGGGGGCCTTCGAGCAGGGGCTGGTGTGTTAGTTATCTGGGTGAGACTAAAGCATGCTGCTGCAAGTCCAGCTCTCCTGCTCCCCTCTCCAGGCTGCAGGGTACTCACCCTACTGCCCTCCGCATGGCCCTTGTCGAATGCTGAGACTTGGAGCATGACAGAGGTGGAGTATCACCAGAGCACCCCTAGTGCTAAGCCAGGGGAACTGCATAGAGTGAAAGGAGCTGGGTCCATCTACCAAGTCTCCTCCAGGGCCCCAAAGCAGAGCCCCTGCAGTGTGGCTGAGTGGCCTACTGTCCAGACGCAGCTAGCCCTCGTGTGTGTGCTAGAATGTGCACATGCATGAACACACAAACACAGACACACACGTGCCTGTATTAGATCCTTTCCTGGTGGAGCTCATATGTCCACCTATGAGAACATCAGCCTCTGACACCCCTGGGCTGGCCCCTGGACTGAGCAGGCTGGGTCACACAATGTGGGCTTTGCCAGCATTTGTCTCTCTGGCCTCTCAATGGTATGTCTGGGAGGGACAGCAGGCCACTCCAG
>PVIR01003453.1:0-15233 GCA_004026965.1 Petromus typicus
CTGCCTCCCGAGTGCTGGGATTATAGGCGTGAGCCACCATGCCCTGCACTGTGGTATGTGGTACTGGTTGCGAGTTTCCAGGCCCAGTATTGTACGTGCTTAACCGGGGATTGAACCTGGGTCCTTGCGCTTGCAAGACAGGCGCTGGAACCACTGAGCTAAATCCCCGGGCCCCCAACAACATATTTCACAGAGCTTAAGAAACTAATACAAAAATTCTTCTGGAACCATAAAAGATCTAGAATAGCAAAAGCAATTCTAGGCAACAAGGACATTGGGGAGGGTATCACAATCCCCAAAATGAGACTATAGTTTAAAAGAATTGTGATTAAAAGCAGCACGGTACTGGCATAGAAACAGACCCAAGGATCAGTGGAACAGACCAGACAGTAGAAACAACTTCAGATATACTAAGTCACCTCATCTTTGACAAAAGAGTTTAGCACTCTCGATGGAGAAAAGATAACCTCTTTAATAAATAGTACTGGAAAAACTGAGTTTCAATCTCCCAAAGATTAAAACTAGATCTATGTCTTTTACCATGCACTAAACTGAAATCAAAATGAACTGGAGACCTAAATATTAAAACAGAAACACTGAACTACTGGAAGATAGTTTAGATAGAACTCTTGGAGACAATGTCATGGCAAAAGACTTTATGAACAAAATTTCAATAGCACAGGAACTAGCAGCAAGAATTAACAACTTGAGATCTTATCTCATTCAAAAGCTTTTGCACAGCTAAAGAAACCACCAGTAGAACAAAAAAGACAGCCTACAATGTGGGAAAAATTTTACCAGCTGTTCCTCAGATAAAATAGTACTGTCTAGAATATATAAAGAACTTTTAAAAAGTCAATTCCCTCAAATGTAAAGATCTAATTCAAAAATAGGCATCCAAAGTGAACAGATATTTTTCCAATGAAGAAGTAAAAGCAGCAAAGAAACATGAAATAAGATTCAACATCACTGGTCATTTGAGAGGTAAAGATGAAAGCAACACTGAGATTTTACCTTACTCCAGAAAGAACAGCTGCTATCAAGAAATCAGCCAATACGTGCATGCTCAAATTTATAGTAACAGAGTTTCTGATAGATAAATCTTGGAAACACCTAAAATGTTCATCAAGAAAAGAATAGATAAAGGAGATGTCATATGCATACACTAGAGTACTACTCAGCCATAAATTAGGACAAACTTCAGACATTTCTAGGTAAATGAATGTACCTTGATACCATAATCTTAACTGATATAAATTGCACACACTTGTAATTGTCACATTCTTTATCTGGTATGAGAAACCAGAAGTGTAAATAAAGACCAAAATGAATTCCAGATATTTTGAAGAAAATACTCAAATGGAAAGGGAAACTAGGGAGGGGTGGGGGAAAGGAAGAGAAAGAAAAAAGAGAAAAGAAAAAAATGGAAATAAAGCTTGTGTAAATAAAGGGTGAGAGAGGTTGAAAGGAAGGTAGGAGAATGGGAAAAGCTTTGTTGACTTATGGGGGGATACCAGAGGCAATAGATGTTTCTAGCCAAAGCAACAAAGGTGAGGGGACAACTGAAGAGAATGCACATGTTGGGAAAGAACAGGACTTGAGAGGGGTAAGTAGCAGGGGAAAATAATAAGTGTTTGTTGTTGGTGCCTCTGTCTAGATGAGGGGTGGAATACAACTTTCATGGCACCAACTGAGTACCACTGCATGGCAGTTACTTCTGAGGTGACTCTGGGATGAGAGCTCAGCAAGAAGTTTATTGTAGATCCTCATGAGGCAGCGCTATATAGGAGAGGTGTTATCACATGTAGTTAAAACTCAATATCATGCACTCTAGATCCAACAGCTCTGAGAAGCTCCCACCCTTAAGCACATGAGACTTGAGGGAGGCACCTGCATACAAGCCATATCACTCTCTAAGACGTACATGCTGCATCTATCCTCTGGGAAGCACACTTTTATGACTCCAGATAAAGTTCCCTACTTATGCTGTTCCCTTGCACCCATACCTGCTTCTAGCAGGACTGTATGTGGTTGTTTTCAAGTCGTATTCTCAACTTTGATGAGCTCCTTCCAAGGCAAGGCCCATAAGTCCATCATCTCTGATTGAATATTAGACCAAATAAGTCATCACAGTGTTCA
This sequence comes from Petromus typicus, assembly GCA_004026965.1. Lineage (NCBI taxonomy): Eukaryota > Metazoa > Chordata > Mammalia > Rodentia > Petromuridae > Petromus > Petromus typicus. Next base: position 2,140 of record PVIR01003453.1, read on the forward strand.
TGAAGTGTGAGGCCCAGACTCCAGAAAGTCCAGATATGTAGGTCACAGAGGTTGCAGAGCCTCCCCAAAGGCAAATCTCAAATGTGAGACTTGTGTCTGTAGAGTTCATCCTTCTTCACCTAACTTGGTATGAGGATGACATACAGTAATTGAGTGATACCTCTAAATCTGATTTTGTACCACATCTTATGATAGGTTATCTATGATTCTATGACACATATAGCCATTAAGTCTCCCACTTTCCAATCATTTTTAATAAATATTTTTAATGTGAAGAGTTTCAATATTTTACAAGGAGATAATCCTTTGTCCTTTCATTGCTCTGTAAACTTCAGGATTTTTACCCCTTTCTTTCGTGAAACATTTTTCTAGGTTAGAGTCCTCATTCATTTAAGTATATCCCCTTGTGTTCACAGGTTACTAACACCTGTAGACTTTAAGTCTCTTCTCAAAACCATTATCTGTCCAATTACATTGCTCTTGGGAAAAGAGACCAGAAACTAAATGTATTTTTTGTAAATTTCAAGCACCAGCTGTTACTCAGTAAAGCTGACTTTCATTTTTATTTTATAAAAGGAAAATTTCAAAACCTACACAGAATTAGAAATAATGTGATGAAAAGTCTGGCACACAATCCTCAGGGTACTTGACCTTTTACTCTGAACCTTTTAGTAAACAAGAATAAAGTGAAAACTCTCTTCTTTCTTCTCCTTTCTCTCTTTGTCACTAGTCTCAGGAGTGAAAACCCTAAGTACTACAAATACAAAGTGGAGGAGAAAACCTAACTTGTGCATGCAACTTTATAATTTATGAACATTTTATGTACTTTAGTTCCTCAATTCAGAGAAAGCTATGAAGCAAATGTCACCCAAGTTTACTGAGGAATAAACCGCAGCACACAGATATCCAAGGGCACATCATCTATAAAGTTAAAGTGATTCATCCAATGAATATGATGAAGGGATTTTAGCTACTAATTTCAAGTGTTCTTTCCACTTCAACTTTTGGCACCTGACAGTTGTCCTAGGAAAAGTTGTGTATAGCTTTCCTCTTTAGGGCTACAGGCTAACTACCTTCAATACATTACCATTATTTTCACAGTTCCTGGGATATTATTTGCAAGACTTCTTCCAAAGTCCACGTACTTGGTATAGGCAGCTATACCAAAATTCTTTAATTCTAGCTCAAAATCTCTTAGGATCTCATGCGTGGACATTAGCTTCTTCCTACCTGAAAGGATTTGGTGAAAGCTTCTGAGGACAGGTCTGTGCACCACTGCATACTATGAGCATTGTTGAGGGTGCTCTTCCTCTAATGCAGATTGGAAATAGTCCAAGAAACACTAAACTACCCAATCCTTTATCCTCTTTAAGCTATGATCCATCAAATTGTTCTATGTCATTGTGGAAGGCATCACATCCTTGCTGGTATTGTTTCCTTCTGGTGCCTTTGGCCAGAGAGAAGAAATGAATTCTGTATTGCATCTCAAATCCCTGAACCTACTGTTCAGTTCTACTCCCAGAAAAAAAAAATCTCAAGAGATCCACTGCTACACTCCAAACCCAATGCCGGCCCAGCCCTAGCATTTATCAACAGAGAATACCACAATAACACCCATACATCCTTACATCACTCACCAGACCTCTCCATTGGCATTGCTTGGGTTTTCCTAGATACTACTGTTAGTTTTTATGATAATGATTGTTCTATCACTTACTCTCCTATTGGATAGAAAAATTTTATATGCACCAGGCTCGGATTCCATCACCTAGGTGTGTTACTCTAGGATACTTCGCTGTATCCTAACATCCATTGTTGACAGAAGCATTAAGCAAATAAAACCAAAGCTCAAACCCAATCCTGATCCTGAAGATGATTTTCTCTTTTGTAGGAGAACAAATTACCTTCCAAATGGACAAATGTTTTCTGTCTGGTTTTTACATAATATTTTTCTGTGGCTGCTACTATTTTTTTTTCTAATAAGGAGTTGGTACTTAACTTAGAAAAAATATAATTCAGTATACTGGTTGAAGATGTTCTTCTTTAGCAATTGTAAAACACTGAAATATTAAACCATTTAGGTTTTCTGGAAAAGCCTTTTGTGTTTATGCCTTGCTAAGTATTTTTGCATGAATTATATTTCAAAGATCAGATCACCTATTAGTATCAGTAAACTTAAGCAGCCCTTAAGGAGAGACAATGAGTCCTTTTCTGCTGACTTCAAAATTCACAGCTTGCAGCTATTTTCCAGAAATCCCACTTCATCTTTGATATGAAAGTGCAGCTCTCATTGACTTCTAACTATCTTTAAAGTTTTCCACTTAATGCTGGTGTGAAGGTATGTACGAGTGTGTGTAAGCACATGCATTTTCATAGTGACAGTTATTTTCCATAGCTCCTAGAATTATCTGAATCCTTAAATTCCCTCATTTGTCCTGTTGAAAGCAAGGATGTAGAAATATTAACCAGAGCTAATAAAATATTGCCTTCCTATCACTTTCCCTCAGCATATAAACAAAGGGTATATTTTAAGGCATTCAGAAAGCTTAAGAGCCTCCAAGAACTGATGAGAACTTTCCCCACTGCAGTCATGATTTTCTTAACCCATGTGCCAAATTATGTTCTTTCTAAGCTTCTACTTTTCCATCTGAAAAATGCCTGTTCATTGCAGTTGATCATTTTTGAACTGAGTCTTTTAATTTAGAGGATTTGATTTATTAAAGTTTTTTATATATTCTAATATATATAGTCCTTGTTTGAGGAACAGCTGGTAAATACTTTTACCCACACTGCAGGTTGACTTTTCCTTCTGTCCGTGGTTTCTCTTGCTGTACAGAAGCTTTTCAATAACCTAAGATCCCAGTTGTTGACTCTTTGTGCTAGTTCCTGTGGTACTGGGGTTTTATTTATAAAATGCTTCCTATTCCAATGTCTTCAAGAGTTCTACCTAACATATCTTTCAGGAGGTTTAGTGTTTCTCTTTTAATATTCAGGTGTGTAGTCCACTTTGATTTCAGTGTACTACATGGTGAAAGATATAGGTCCAGTTTTACTCTTTAGCAAGTTGAAACCCAGTTTTTCCACCACCATTTATTAAAAAGGCTATCTTTTTTTCACTGAGGGTATTTGGCTCCTTTGTGAAAGATGAGGTGGGTTAGAATGTGTGGAATTGTTTCTGCATCTTCTAATGTGTTCCACTGATCCTTGGGTTTCTTTCTTTGCCAGTAGCATGCTATTTTTATCACAGTGGCTTTGTAGCATAGTGTCAAGTTGGAGACTTGTGTTATCCTCTGCCATGTCTTTATTGTCTAGAATTGTTTTTGCTATTCTAAGTCTTTTATAGTTCCAGAAGAATGTTTGGATTATTTTCTCTAGCTCTGTGAAATATGCTGCTGAGATTAATCGGATCGTATTAAATCTATATCAGTTTGGGGCGTGTGTAAATTTTGATAATATTGGTTCTTTCTACCCAAGAACAAGGGATATCTTTCCATTTTCTGATATCCTTTTCAATTTCCTTTTTCAGAGTGCTGTGGTTTACAGAATAGAGGTGTTTCACCTCCTTTGTTAGATGGTCTCCTAGATATTTCATTTTTTTATGCTGTTGTGAAAATAATGGTTTCCCCCACTTCTATCTCAGTGAATCTGTTATTCATGTATAAGAAGCCTGCGGATTTTAAGTGTTGTCCTTGCATCCAGCTACTCTACTGAATCTGGTAATTAAGTCTGGCAGTCTTTTGGCTGAGTTTCTGGTATTTTCTATACAGAGCATCATGCCATCAGTGAATAATGACAATTTAACTTCTTCCTTTCTTATCTTTATTCTTTGTATTACTTTCTCTTGTCTAATTGCTGTGGCTAATGTTAGCAACACTCCTTTGAAGAAGGACATTAATAATGGGCCTTCTTGGCTTGTACTGATTTTAGCATAAAAGATTTCAAGTTTTGAACATTTAGTATGATGTTGGCTGTGGATTTTACATAAATAGCTACCAGGTTGAGATAATGCACATCTATCCTAGGCTTTTGTAGGGTTTTAATCATGAAAGGGTGTGGGATTATTTTTCTTTTACTGAGTTTATTAGTACATTTTAAATACACATTCAACATTATACCTTTGTACCTGTACATAGTATATCTTTTTTTTTTTTTTTTTTTTTTTTTTTTTTTTTTTTTTTTTTTTTTTTTTTTTTTTTGAGACAGGGTCTCGCTTTGTAGTTCAGGCTGGCCCTGAGATCACAATGGTGCCCAGGCAAGTCTCAAACTCACAGTAATCCTCCTGCCTCTGCCTCCCAAATTCTGAGATTACAGGCATGAGCCACCACACCTGACACTGTGGTATGTGGTACTGATTGCTGGTGGGAGTGAACCACCACACCCAATACTGTTTTATGTGGTCACTGGGGATCAAACCAGGTAACCAAGTTGCAAGACACGTGCTGGAACCACTGAGCTAAATCCCTGGCCCTATATGGTATACCTTGATTCTCGTTGTCTACCATGCCTCTGGTCTCCCTCCAGCCCCTCCACCCCTCTCTATCTACCTAAGCTTTGTTTCCATTTTTTCTTCCTTCCTTTCAAAGGTTTTCTTTTCTTTTTTTGCTTTCCCCCACAACCCACCATCAAGTTCCCTTTCCCTTTTGATGATTTTCTCCCTATATCATAATACCTACTAAATATTTTGTATGTCATTTACACTTTCAGTTTCTTACACTAGAGAAATGATATGGTATTTACATATGTATGTCCTATTTATATCACTTATGAGTATGGCCTCAATATGCATCTGTTTAGCTACAAATGTCTCTAATTTACTCTTTATGACTGAGTAGTACTCTATTTTATTTTTTAAAATCCACATCTTTATCCAGGCTCTTTTTGATAGACATTTGGAATGCTTCCAAGATTTAGCTATTATAAACTATGCTGCTATAAACACTGGTGTGCATACATCAGTGTGGTACAATGCCTTTAATTCTTTCAGGAATATACCCAGCAGGAAAATAGCAGGGTCAACTGAAATCTTATCTTATTAAAATCTTCTGCACAGCAAGAGAAGCCACCAAGAGAGCAAAAAGACAACCTAATGTGTTGCAAAAAAAAATTTTACCAGCTGTTTCTCTGTCAAAGGATTATTATCTAGAACATGTAAAGAATTTTTAAAAATCAGACCCCAAAAATATTCAAAAATAGGCATCTGAACTGAACACATCTTTCTAATGAAAAAGTAAAAGCAGCAAAGACACATATGAAATTGCTAAACATCACTGGTCATTCTAGAGATGCAGATGAAAACAACACTGAGATTTCATCTCATTCCAGAAAGAATGGCTGCTATCATGAAATCAACCAACAACAAATGCTAGAGGGGCTGTTGAGTGAAAGGAACTCTTCTCCACTGTTGGTGTGAATGTAGACTGATAAGACCACTGTGGAAATCAGGGTAGACATTCCTCAAAAAACTGGAATTAGAAGTCCTAGTTGACCCTGCTCTTTCTCTACTGGGTATATTCCCGAGAGTTAGGAGGTTTTGAGTACATCTTGTTCTCTTGTTTTTGTGCTGAAGATTGTGAGTCAGTTAAGGTAGAAAAAATGTCTTCATTGAGATTTATTTGGGCTGTTCTGAATTGACCTTGACATTGGTTATCTTTTGGTACATACATACATCTTCAACCCATTCAATGTAGTATGTTCAGTCCTTGTCACTGACTTGCAAGAAAAGAAACCCTTCCCTTTATATCAGGTTCTGCAGAACCAATATATACAAGTCAAGTCATTCAAAAAGATGAAAGAAGAAAGTGAACCCAAGAGAGAAAAAAGAAAATCAAGCTCACCTATACAAATTTACAAGAATCTTCTCAGACTTACTGATGTAGCAATCAGACTTCAAACAGTGTGCTCTGTGTATTCACAGAGAAACTTTCACTTGTAGCAGTTGTCAGGGAGGGGGCTGAACTCCAGGACTCTATGATTGAGTTCAGGAAGTTGGATGTGTCCACTAGTGCATGAGCTTGTTCACCTCCTCCAAGTTGGTCTCTGGCCTGCCAGTGAGTGAAGAAACATAAAGGGAGGGCATCTGTATGTTGTTTGCACTGAGCCTGCTTCTCATTGCTTCTGCAAGCAGTACTTTTCTTGATTTCACTTGCTTTCCTTGAGGTAGATCGTGGTGCATAGATCAAGGAAAGATCCCAGGCTGACACCACTCTGAGAACTAGAAGGTAGGCATGGAGAACTAAGAGAGAGAAGAGGGAGACTAAATAGAATGAGTATGTCCAAATTGGCATTTAGAATATGGATAAAATGCAAATGTCAGTAAACTTCATCAATCTTCCACTAATCAATCACCTGCCAGTTGGCATCTTAGCACAGCTTTGTGTGTTTCCATTTTGTGCACTATGTTTTCCATGTATTGTCTGTTTGTAATTCATCCTGCAGAACACTTTGGAAGGAAATTACATGAACTTCTTCCGTGCTGCTCTCAAGTTCTCCATCTTAGTTAACTAGGCTAAAAGATGGGAATATGATCTAGCCAGTCCAGGTAGAGCACCTGGTAGTTGTGAACAGGTGAACATGCACAAACAATAGTCTCTAGGACCAGATTGTTTCCTTTAGTAACTATTTTCCAATGTTTTGAAGAGGTGTGGCTGCAAAGATGGCCTCCATTCAGTCAGTGGCATTGCACCTACCTCAGAAGTGCAAGGTTCTGAATTTTATCTCTGGTACAAAAAAAAAAAAGATCGCCTCTATAGGGAGGCTGCTTCTTCAAGTGCTCAGAGATTGAGAATTAGTTCTGCCAAAGAGTCCCATAGAACTTTTGGAAGGTATGCTGCTCAAGCACATACCGACAGTCTACTAGATATATGATGTGGGGTGGAGCAGTAGCAAGGATACATTTGAAAAGAGAAGTTGGTTAGATTCACAGATTCAAAGTTGTTGAAGTAAGTAAACCGAAAATATTATCTGTAACAAGTGTAGCAGCTGAGGTTCTCTCTTTCTAGGCTTGACTATTCCTGGTTGTGGTTAATAACCCAGTAATATAGAGAGGTATAAAGCAATGAGAAACAATTTCAATTATACATTCACTACCAAATTGTTCTGTGGCCTTAAGGAGTTTAAATTTTGTTTAAAAGTTGTGTTGATTATATCTGGGAGCACCTCTACATTGATTTTAGGTTTTTTATTTTGTTTTGCTTTTTGCTTTTTTGGTGACAGGGTCTCCAAATAGTCCAGGCTGGCCTTGAACTCACTATGTAGCTCAGGCTGGACTTGAACTCATGGCAGCCCTCCTGCCTCAGCCTCCCACATGCTGAGATTACAGATGTGTGCCATCACAACCAGTAGCACTTCTACATTGAAAAGCATGGCAGCTCTTTCTGAGTGACTCATTATGCATTCAGGTTCTGATGTCTGGTTTCTTAGATTTGAGTCTCACCTGTGTAATTTACTTCACGATCCTGGGCAAGAAATTCAATCACTCGGTGTTTCAGTTCTCTGTGAAACTGGAATAATAATGGCACATATATTTCTAGAATGTTATGTGGGTTAAAATGAACATTAAATTAATCTTGTAGTTCAGAGTCATGCTTATGCTCACTCAATAAAGAAAATATATTGCAATTTAGCTCTTTCATATCTGTCTTCACTCCAAAGGATGTCACAGAGGAAAATGTTCTGAAAGGGATCAGGCCAAGTTCAAGGCTATCAAAAGTCCTAGCAACTCATATTCTATGGGAACATGGCTTCCTGACACAGAAGAATTAGGCAGAAGCTGTGTACTCTTTTGTGAAATTCTCACTTAGACACATGTAAGTACCCATCTGTTGTCTTTGAGGACCTCATTTGGTTATCCATTTGGTCCAGGTGTTTCCACCTATAAGCATCAGTTTCTTGCTCCTGCCTGTGGTGGAAATACCTTTAATATATTTTAAGTAGAACCTAGACTCGTCCTGTTTGGGAGAGGTGATGGTTGTGTGATCAGGATCCTAAGGAAAGCCTTTTCGTCAGAGTTAGTAGAACCAGAGACCAACAGCAGTGTTTCCGTGTCCTTGGAGATGGTGGATTTGTTCAATTTCAGGCTCAAAAGATAAGACTGTGGTGAAATTTGGCAGAGAAATGAACTGTTGTAATTGCCACTGTACCAGACCCATCCACAGTTCTGCAGTAGAGTTTTACAACAGATGCTCCTCACAACCAGCAGGGGGAAGAGTCTGCCTGGATAGCAGAGTGCAGAGTTTGTGGCCTGACCTCAAACTGTCCAGATCCCTTGGGCAAGCCATGACAAGGGCTAGAATCAAAAGGTGGCTGCTATTTCCCTTAACATTCTTAGAGGTGAAGGAAAAGTTCACAATTAAGTTGTGCCAAAAGCTGCAGTAAGGTGTTGGAGCTGAGGGGTTCAGAGGGTGCTTTTTCATGTGAGAGTCACAAATCAAAGAGAGTGCACAGGGCAGACACTGGAAACAAGCAGCAGTACCAAAGTTTCATTTTCCCAGCATTTAAAATGTCCATTGTCACATACTGAAAAACAACAGCTGCATGACCTTGCCTGTCCATACTACACATGTGTGGTTGATTTATAGTATATTAGTTAACCTGTCATGCACTTACACTAATGACAGGGTCATGTCCTCTGCGGGTCTTAGACACATGAACTCTGACTGAAAGATCTCACAAGAGTTCATGTGTCCCTTCCCTTCAAAGATCAGAAGGTGGTCATTTCTTGAGAGTAGTACACAGGGTTTCCTCTTGTGCTCAGAGTCCACAACAGCCACATAGGGAGCAACACATAACTACCACTCCCATGGGTATTGCAGTGCTGCTGAGAGCCACCCAGCATCAGGTGAATCTCAAGACACCCACCATTGGGTCAGGGGATCTTGTTGCAATGTCTGAATGGAAGACACCTCTGTATCCACTTATACAAGGGCTCCTCTACTTGTGTCCTGTGGTCAGGAATAAAATGAAACAATGTACATGTAGGAGAGCACAAGTTCCTCCTTGTGTCATGGTCAGGAAGTCCCAAGCTATGCAGTTCTGTAACAGCACTTTTCTCATCTAGGACATTTCATCCACGATCAACATCAAAGACTGACTGGTGCATAAAGTTCAGATTCAGGGTCTGTACCTTGTTTTGAGCCAGAGCTTCAACTCCAAAAGCTAGGTCTATAATCCCTTCCGAGGTACCAGCAATGCCTTAGGATAGAACCACCAGGCCATTAGTTTAACTTGGTTTTCCTGTCAGAGTGGACCTGATAATAGTCTTAATATAGGGAAATACTAAACTGCAGTATCCTGTCCCATGCATGGGGAGGTACAGACAATCCATAGTGCCATACATCCCTTAGGGATCCACAATGAGCTGATCAGTGGACACTGTATCTGTGAATTAATGGTCGCCACAGCAGGCATTTGTATCATTCACCCACAAGATGTCATTACACAAGGTCAGTGGTATCTATCCTTCAGTGAGATTCCCCACAGATTCACTGACCTTTTCAACATTGAGTGAAATCAATGTCCTTTCTTCCAGGGAATGTTAGGAGCAACTCTTAACATTATTTGATTCCATTCACTCCCAGCCATTATACATCATAGGCCCCAGTCCTTGTGGGATGATTGTGCTCCTCTAGGTCAGTGCCTCGGCAGCCTGATGTTGCTAATCCCACGCATGTTCAGTCCACTCAATGAGCAGGGATGGCCAGCACAATTCTCCACAGAAGTCCTTTGGCATGTCTATTGGAAGATCCATGCACATCCAACAGTGTGAGTACTGGTACACACCAGCAAATATGTGTGCTCAGGACATGATACTATTCGGTTGACTCATCCTGGTTGGAAGGGAAAGGCCAGAAAGAGAGACCATTATAAGGAGGTCTCACCCTTTGGAGAGGATGCAGGCCACATGCTCATCCTGTGAAAAAATAGGGGACAGGATTGTCTTACTACCTGATTTAGAATACCAAACTAGAGTCCCCATTGCCACTGGAGGCAAGTAGACTGGAGCCAAATTATCACCCCCCAGGGCAATAGGCCAAGTAGTCACAATGTCACTTCCCTTTAGGATGGTGGCCCCAGCATTGAGTGGAGAACATACTGAGACCTTCAGAGGCCATGTCAAAATCTGGGGCTGAACTTCCAAGGCATGGCACAGACCCCACCTTCTGGGATCCAAGAGTAACATCCAATTTTCCAGTAGGGGATCTGTGGACCACCCCCAAGTCCATTGGTACTGAGTCCCCTGGCACAATGGCTCCAGCGGGGAGGGAAAATTAAACCCTCTCTTATCATCTTTCAACCTTGTCCTGTTGAATGTGCAAATGTCAACTGTGCTTTCAGAAAATGATGTGATGGGCTGTCACTCATATGCTGGTACTGGTCACTGAGCAATTAAAAGCCTCTGCTAAAGCCTGTACCTGCCAGATAAACATTGGGGCCAAATGGGACAGTTGAGTTTTCAAGAATCCTTTAAATCTCTCAATCATGTCAGCAGCTTGCAGTCAGTAGGGAACATGTATGTGTCAGGTGATGTCATTGTCTTTGGCCCACTGTTGTACCTGAGACTTATAAAGTGGTTTCCCTGATCAGAGGGCAATTTCTAGCATAATCCCAGGTGCTTCCCTCAATCATTAATATGCCTTACTGGTATGAGCCTGTTCAGCAGAGGGCATGGGGTTGGAAAAGCCTACACCTAAGGTGGGATCCACAGCAGTCAGAGCATATTTGTGCCCCTGTGAGAGAGGCAGGGGCTCAATATAGTCGATCTTCCATTGTTGTGGGGGATGTTATGCTGTCGGTATTGCACCCAGTTGCACTCAGTTTCAGGGGCACCTCCTCCTCCAAGTGGCCAGTACACTGAGAGCACTTTCACTGCCACTTTTGCCTCTAGAAGTCTATTCCAGGTGCCATTGTCGTGTTGCTGCTTGCACAGGGTTGGAATCGTAGTGCTGGCCCTCAAATAGCTCCTAACCTTGTCAAGGTGTTTGCTAGATCACTCCCTGGCAAGAGGAGAGGCTATGCCCTTACACATGGCCCACCACATGTGTTATGGTCTGGCCATACTCCCACAAGTCTCATCATAACTCAGGGCCCTTAGGATCGATGTCCTTTCTGCCAGTCTAGGGCTGTCCAGGGTGGAAATCAGAGCATAGACCCTCAGAATATGACCCCCACTGTCTGTACAAACATGCAGAGGTCCATCCTCATGCATGATAAATAGCTACACTACCCACAACTCTGCCCACTGGCCTGATTTGCCTGCTCTGATTTCAAACCAGTGTTTCTATGCTCGGCTGGATGGAAATGCCATTCACTACCAGGTTGTGCCTCAACTAAAGCTATCAGTATACTGGCCCTTAATGAGGGGTCCCTCTTTCCCTTCCACATAGAAGGTATGATCAAAACCTGTAGTCTATCATCTTGTATGGTTTCTTGGACTGGCACAGAAGAATGCTCAATGCTGCAGATATGTTCTGCACCTTGCCAGTGTAGGGACCCAGGCCACTCCACTCCTGAAATAAGATACCTATGTGTGTGCCCAGCCCTGTACTGGGTACCTAGTCTTCACTTCTCAGTCTATTACCCCATGATTCCTTCACAGGCACACAGTACAGCATATACCACTACCAACTGCTTCTCAGTCAGGGAATACCTGCTTTCAGCACTTTTCTACGACTGTGATCAAAAGTCCATAGGGTGCTTCCACTTCCCCTGCTCTTGTAGGAAGCCCTCGCCAACCCAAATCCCATGTTCAGTTAGGTTAATAGGGAAAGTAGGAACAGTGACTCAAAAGGCCTGTTCTTGTGTAACTGCCCTTTGCGGTCCTAAAAGCAGCATGTGCTTTGTCATTTCAGTCTCATGTCATACCCTTCTGGATCATCTGGTACAATGGGTATGACAAGGTACCCGTATAGGTGTGGTATGAAAGTTTATCAGAGACCTAACGAACCCACATATGTTTGCAACTGGGATGCAGTTGTTGGTCTGGGGTATGCCTGGGTCTTATCATTTATCACATTGAGGATTACTTTTGTCTTATACAATGAGATAACAGTTGAGAATTTGACAGACAAGCCAGGTCTTCAAACCTTATCTTCACTGATGGCTCACCACCAGGCCAGTCAAACTTCTTTTAGACTGTGTACAGAAGTTTCTAAATCTATAAGGCAATCAGAAGCTAACATAATATCATCAGTATAATAGGACAAAGACACAGAATGTGGCTTGGCCCAGATGGCCAGGTCCTGGGCCCCCAGGACATATCACAAAATAAAGCTATGCAAATAACCTTATACCAACACATAAAAAGTCCATTGCTGCCCTTCCAGGTAAAGGCAATTTGATCCCGACTATCAGGCTTGATAGCAAAGGAGAAGAAAGAGTTGGTCAAGTCCACTACAGAATGGTACTGACCTAGTGTGAGGGCAGCTGGCCCATCAAGTCTGCAACATTGGGTACCACTGCATTCAATAGAGGACCCACTCGGTTCAGTTCTTGGTAGTCCACAGTCATTTGCCATATCTTATCTGACTTCCACACATGCCAAACCAGCAAATTACAAGGTCTTTGTGCAGGGCATATCACCCATGCCTCTTCTAATTTTAAAACAGTTTATTCTATTTCTTCATGACCCCTAGGCCACTGGTACTATTACACACACACAACCTGCATAGCCTGTGGGAGAGTCAACAGTGTGTGATGAGGATGTCTTTGGACAACGGCTTTTACCACACGAATCCACAAGTGGAATTTTCCCTGTATGGCATCCAACTAGACACCAGTCAGTATGTTCACTCCCAGGATATATTCAGCAACTGGGGAAGCCCCTGCTACTCGAAGTCAGCCTCATCTTCCAGACCATGATATAGTGACTTCCATACTCTTCTATGCACAGAGTAGGTCCTGTGAAATGGTCTCGATTGCCATTAAACAGTGTTGATTTCACTCTGGTGTCCACCAGTGCCAATATGTGCCGTACATTTCTGAAGGGCCAATAAATTGTTAATTCCACATGTGGCCTCCAGGCTCCTGGGGTCCCTAGCAACCAGGTGCCTTGGGCTGTCTTCTAATCTGCATGTAAAGCTCCCAGAATCATCTCATCC